>PVJO010023302.1:0-26381 GCA_004026905.1 Hystrix cristata | reverse complement strand
GGTATGTTAATAGGAATCGCATTGAATCTACAGATTGGTTTTGGTAATATGGCCATTTTAGCAACATTATTACTACCAATACAAGAACAAAGATGTTTTCTATTTTCAAATGACATTTTCAATTTCTTTCTTCAGAGATCAGTAATTTTCCTCGGATAGTTGTTTCCTAGATATTAATTTTTAAAGATATTGTGAAAGGAATTGTTTTCCTGATTTCTCAGTGGATTCATTATTGGTGTGCAAATAATTTTTGTGTATTGATTTTGTATCCTGACACATTACTGAATTTGTTTAACAGATCTTGAAGACCTCTAATAGAGTTTTTAGGTCTTCTTCAAAAATAATCGTATCAATTGCAAGAAGGGATAATTTGACTTCTTCTTGTCTTATTCATATTCCTGTTATTAGTTTTTTCTCTTTCCTGATTACTCTGGCTAAAATTTTGAGAATTATTTTGGATAGAAATGTTCATAGTGGACACCTTTTTCTCATCCCAAACTTTCTTTTTCTTTTCTTTTCATTTTTCTTTTCTTTTCTGCCCCCCCCCCCCCCATTTCTTTCTTTCTTTGGGATTTTTGAGACAGGCTCATCTATGTATTCCATGCTGGCCTTAAACTTGTAGCAATTGCCCTGTCTCAGCCTACTGAGTGCTGGGATTTGAGGTGTGTGCCTCTAGGCCGAGCTTCATTATAGCTTTTAGGGCATTCACTCAGTTATCCCTCATTCAGTGTGATGTTGGCTATGCAGTTGCCATATATGGCTTTTGTCATTTTGAGGCAAATTACTTTCATGCCTACTTTCAATAGGGTTTTCATCACGAAGAGGGAAATTTTGTCAGTCCTTTTCTGTGTCTTTTGAGAGGACCATGTGATTTTTCTATTTGATTCTATTTATGTAGTCAGTTACATTTAATAAGGTATTCATGTTGAAACAATCTTGCAGTCTTGAGATAAAATGAGTGTGGTCATGATGTATGATACTTTTAATGTGGTTTTTATTTATTATTGAGGAACACATTGCAGATTTTTGTGTACATTTTTAAAAAAAAGATACTAGTCTGTAATTTTTTTGTTGAGTTATTTTATGGTTTAGAGTCAGATTGATGCTGGATTCATAGAATGAATTTGGAAGGATATCTTCAATTTCTATTGTATGGAAAATTTTGATTAGTACTGTTGTTAGTTCTCTAACGTTCTGGTAAAATTCAACAGTAAATCCATCTGGTCCCGGATTTTTTTCTAGTTGGTAGGGTTTTAGTCATTGCTTCAATATTATTGCTATTGATCTCTTTAGATTTTTTATATCTCCTTAGCTCAATGTAAGAAGGTCATATATGTCTAAAAATTATTCATTTCTTCCAGATTCTCCAATATGTTGCCATATACATCTTGAATATAATTTTTCTGATGATTCCCTGAATTTCAGTGATGTTTTTGGAAATTTTGTCTCTTTATTTTTAACTTAATTAATTTGTGCCTTTTTTGATAAGATTGGCTAAGGGCTTATCTTTAAAAAAAATTGATGCACTGATTATCTGTGTTATTGTTCAGTTTCAAAATCAGTTCTTTCTTCTCTAGTTTTTATTATTTCTATCTTTTTATCTCATTTTGAGGTTGCTTTGTTCTCACTATTGTAAGATCTGAATCCATTTCGTTTAGTCATTTATTTGGGATCATTATCTTTTTCTAATATTGGTACTGATAGCTGTATACTTTGACCTTAGAATTGCTTTTATTGTGTCCCACAGATTCTTATTCATATTGTTTCCAACATCATTTGATTTTAGGAATTTTAAAATTTGACCCCTAGCTTCTTCTGTGACCTGTGCTTGTTTAAATTTCTATTATTCTATCTCTACATGTTTGTATAATGTCTTCCATAGATTTCTAGTTTCATTCCATTGTGATCTAACAGAATGTATGCTAGCACTTTAGTTTTTTGTAACTATTGACGTTTGGTTTATGTGCTAAATTATGATCTATTTGGGGGAAGTTTTCACGGACTACTGAATAGGAAGTGTACTCTGCTTATACTGGTTGAATCTAATGATATCAGTTAAATCCATTCAATATGTAATGTAGTTTAATTCTTACATTTGTCTATTAATTTTTTGTTTAGTTGTCCTATTTTTGATGATGTGGTGTTGAGGTCCCACACTATTACTGTTTTCAGTGTGTATATGTCTTTTTATGTTTTGTAGTATTTGTTTTATGAAATTGCTTTCTCCAACTTTGGTGTATATATATTTATGATTGTTATCTGTTCTTGGGAAATTACTCCCTTTACCAATGTATATTGGCCTTTCTTGTCTTTTCTGACCAGTTGTCATTTGAAGACTACCTTGTCAGACATGAGTATAATGAATCCTGCTTACTTTTGGGTTTCATGTGCTAGGAGCATCGTTTTCATCTTTTCTTTTTCAATCTGTGTGTTTTTTTGAAGATGGGGTGTGTTTCTTGCCAGCAGCAAATAAGTGGGTCTTTTCCAGTCTACCAATCTTCCTCTTAACTGTAGAGTTAAGGACATTTACATTAAACTATCAAAAGGTATGTACTAATTTTGTCATTCTGTTATTTTTCTAGTGTTTGATTCCTTTTAATATTTTTATTCATTTATCTTCTCTCCAGTGAGTTTTACCCTTTCCTACTTTTTCAGAATTTTTGCCCTCTTGGTCTGTGTCTGAGATTCCCTTAATTATTTTCTGTAATGCTGGTTATGAGCTTCACCAGCATATACTTTAGAACTTCACCAGGAAAATCTTTACTTTTGGTTTGATTTTAAAGGTTAACTTTTGCAGGACATGGAAACCTGGGTTGGCAATTATTTTATTTCAGGTCTGAAAAAATTCATCCCATACCTTCCTGGCCTTTAAAATTTCTGTTGAGTAATCTGTTGTTATCCTGATGACTTTACCCCTCTAATTCACTTGGCTTTTCTCACTAATAGCTTCTAATATTTTTTCTTCATATTGAATTTCTTGCATTTTGACTCTCATGTATCATGTGTTTATTTATTTTTCCTGGTAATGTGTATCTGGAATTCTAAATATCTCCTTTTCCTGGGTCCCCACTTCATTCTCCAGTTTGGAATAATTTTCTGCTACTATTTAAGAGAAGAAATATTTAAGCTTTTAGACTCTTTTTCAATCCATTCCAGTTTAATGAACCTTAAATCATTCCTTTTAGATTTATTTAAAGACCTTGCATAACCCAGTGTTGTTTATTCTTTTTTCTTTGAACCTGTGTGAATGTTCTAGCTCTTGCACTTTATGTTCCATTCGTGATTGCCTTTCTTCTGACTAATCTAGTGTATTGCCTAGATTTTCAATTGAGTTTTTATTTGACTTAGTGAGGTTTTCATTTGCAGGATTTCCAGCTCTTTTTCAGAACTTCTATTGCTAATGAAGTGATCTTTTATGTCTTGCATTGTCTTCCTAAAGGCAATCAACTGCTTACTTGTATTTTCTCCATGCTCATTATCATTAGTTATTGATTCATTCAGTTGCTTATTTGTTTCTTGTTTGATCTCACTGATGATTTTATACAAATGTTTTAAAACTTCTTGTCTGGAATTCCATCTATTTCAGTGTATGTGGGTTCAGCTTCTGGGGAATTATGCATTTTTGGAGGCATTTTTTTGTTGTGGTTTCTCATTTTAATTGTATTTCTGTATTGAAGCTTATAAAAAAGTAGAGTAGAATTAGAATGTATCTCTCATTGTTCTGTGTTATTTCTTAGTATATGTGCTGCTGAAGCGAGCACTGTTCTGTGTTATTTCTTTTTTTTTTAATTTTTTTTATTATTTTTACCAAGAACATGTATTGGTACATTGTATACATAATGATCATAATCAACATGGTTATTTTGTACCTGTACATGATACATCTTGGTTTGCCCCCTTCCCCCCTTCCCCTCCCCTCCCTTCCATTCACCCACCCCTCCCTATTTGCAACAAGTGTAGCTACACTTTACCATTTAAGGCTTTCTCTTTTTTGTGTGCTTGTGGGTGAGTCTCCATGTGAAAGTTTCTTTTCAGTCTGTTCAAAGCAACAGGTTCAACTCCTGGTACACAATTGTATCCATTTATTTGCTTTTAGAACCACAAGGAGGACTCTGGAATTACAATTTTTGGCTTTTGGTGTTTTGAGGATTATACCTATTACTTTCCCACTCCTACAGGTGACAAGGCAATAGAGGCTGTAGCTGACCCAGATAGGCCTCCAGAGCAGAAGAGATAGAGCCTGGGGACTTGTAACTATTTTTCAAATTTTCAAATAACGGTCATTCTATCCAAAGTGAAGTGGTGTCTTATTGTATTTTTGATTGCACTTTCCAGGTGAGTAATAATGTTGAACTTTTTCATATACCAGTTTACATTTGTGAAGTAAAACAAGTATGCAACTTTCATCAAATTATTTCAGCAGAGTAATGGAAATCCTAAACAGAAATTTAGCAAGAGATTAAATGAAGGACACCTAAATGGAAAAGGAAGAAATTAGTTGACACTTCTTATCAAACAAGAAATGACGTAGAAGTCAGGATCCACCAAAATACCATTAGAATTTAACAAAGCAGTGTTGCAAGACACCAAATCAAAATACCAAAGTCAGCATTTCTCTATATTAATAGTGAATTATCTGAAAAAGAACTAAATTCCATTTACAATAGCTAAAAATAATCCCAATAAATAAATTTAACCAAACAGGTGGAAGATCTCTGCACTGAAAGGTATAAAATGTCAGTGAAAGAAATTGAAAAAGAAACAAAAAATCAAAAGACATTTATGATCAGAAGAATTAATATTGCTAAAATGTCCATGATATCCAAAGTGATCTATAGATTTAATGTAATCCCCATCAAAATGCTAGAGGACAAATGTGTGTGGATGTGACCACAGAAGCATAGTGAATAAAAGCAAAAATGGAAAGAAAGGATCACCTCAAATTAAATTTTTTTTACAGCATAAAGGAACAGTTATTAGAGTAAATAAACAACCTGCAAAATGAGAAAAAAAATTGCAATCTACACATCAACAAGTGGTTACTAAAATATGTGAGGGATTCAACTGTATGCAAAAAGATTAAGTAATTAAGCTTAAAAGTGAATAATGAACCTAAATAGATAACCTCAAAAGAAGAAATTTTATGTTTTATGAGTATATTTAGTTTGTGGAAATTCATCAAATTTTACACATCTGTGTTCATTTTTCATTATATATAGTATATTTCTACAAAGTACACCAAAATACTGCAAGATAAATTTATTTCCTGTACTGGTATTTGTAAGTAACATTACCAGATTTTTAAAAATCATTCTTATTATGGTAAATTCACTAATAGGTTTAGTATCCAATGAGGGGAAGGATATGTAATGGGGCCAATATAATAATTTGATAATCTATTAAATTTTTACAAATGCAATGATATACAGGCAGAAATGAGAAAATTATAGATTAAAAGAAGATGAATTTGCTTTGCCTCTATGAATTTGAAAAATATTCTTAATCAGAAATGATTCTGAAATAATCATTTTTCTAAAACTTTTTAGTTATGTATTAAAAATCATCACATACAGGGGGTATCTGGTTGTTATGGTCCTTCCTTCTGAAGTATTCAACTGATACTTCATAACACAAAACTGAATTATTCATTTAAAATGTATGGAAAATGTGAGTGAATAAAATCTTCCACTGTCACTACGGATCTTTCAGAAAATACTTTCAACCTGTAGCACTGTGGAGATGAGGTGACAGGTTCATTCTGTCAGCACAATCTGATATTCAGGGAGGAAGACAACTTCTAAGAATGACAAAACGAGGGGTTTGAAATGCGATAGGCCACTTCATAATGTGTCTTCATGACTGACTGTGACTAGTATTTTATGTCATTTTCTGACATACCTAAAAGTACTATTGTTGGAAATTGCTAATAATTCATTTCAGTTGAGATTTTTTTTCAAGAGAGTGCTATAAACACTTGGTACACACACACAAATACATCATGAGGAGGTTAGTGGTTGTTTTGTATCTTATTTAAGAAAAAAAAAGGTCACAAATTGATTTAACCCTGATCGCATTTCATAATACGAAATGCAAGCAAGTTAAATTTATTCCACTGTAGGATAGCTACATTTTGGCTTTTTTAAATATGTTATTTATTCTGGGATTCTTTAACAAACTAATCATGTATTAGGTTTATAGCAGATGACTGAATCTGCACTGATAAATTGGGTTTTTAAAAATGTACATGTACCACCTGGATATCATGGTGCACACCTGTAATCCCAACTGCTATATTCGGGAGAATGAGACAGAAGGATCACAAGTTCACAGCCATTCTGGACAACTACGTGAGATCTTGTCATAAATAAATAAACAAGTAAACAAATAATATCGGGGGTGTAGCTTAGTATTAAGGTGCCTCTGGTTTTAACGTTTGGTACTTCAGAAAACATGAAAAAACTCCACTTTTAAATGTATACACACAGTCAATTAATCATCTTGGGTTTCGTTCTATTATTTGCATTCTGGTCTTTGATGTGAGTACATAGTTTTATTTTGCCCTGTATTATCTATATTTCTTCAATTTCTGCTGTCTCGATGTTCTATTTTTATTTCTAAAATGCAACCTCTGAGGCACCATTTTACATCAGAGGCTTACAAGAAAGTTGGGTACTGGAACATGAAATCGGGAAAAAAGGATAACATTCAGTTAGGAGTACCCAGAACGTGTATATCTGTATTGTGGTAAGTTCTGGGTCATCTATAAATGTTGCTTCTTCATTTTTAAATATGATGCATCAGGATGTTTTAAAAATTATTTGGAGTATCACTATGTTCCTGGTACTGCCACAGTTGCTTCCTGAAAATAGAGAATATCACAGTCTATTATACATCGTTAGCCGTGTTTGAATTGTGAGACTCTACTCTCAGGGCCACACATGCTAATCTAAACATTTCCCCCAGAAGTTAAATGTTTAATGCCCTGTCTGAAGAAATGAGTCGCTTTCAGGTTATTATATATTATGCAATATTTTGAGATTTAAGTGGAAGTAACAGAAATGTGATTGAAAGTGGCTTGAACTCCAAGGAAATGTATTGTTATTTAATCAGTTTTCTCGATATGTGTGATTCTAAGACTAGAAGACTCACTCAAAATGCCATGGAGGGCATGTCTACCATCACACATCACCTTTTTCAGTAGCCTTACATTGCAGCCTTGAACCTCGCTCCCGTTACCATCAAAATTTCAGGCATTACATTATATGGTCCCAAGACAAACAACATGTGATGAAAAATGGAAGACAATATGAAGAAAGTGTTTTCCCTTCATGACACTCTTTAAAAAATTAGAAAACATATTCTTTCTCAAAATCTCTTCAAGAGGCAACCCCTAGTTTCTCTTACACAAACAAGTTCAAAGGGAATCATAGAGAGATACATGGTTTAAAGCAATAGTAACTAATCACTGAAGCTGGATATTGTGACCCAAATAAAACATTTTCTATTAGCAAGAAATGTGGACAAGGCTATCAAGAAATAAAGATACTGTTTCTAAAATAGACAATAGTTATACAATCAAAGCAGTTCGTATTTTTAGACAGTTTAAATACAGAGAAAAATAGTCAACGGAATAGAAAGAGTAATTCAGAATTGTGAAATGTAGAAATAATAACAGACGATTTACAAGTGTCACAGGTTAGTGGATCAGAAAGAAATAGACGTCTGATTCAAAGGCCACGATGAAATTACTGGCTTACTGTATACTTTTTAGTTCATCAAAGTTTCTTATGGGCCACTGGTGTTACTTTTATGTTCTGAATGGTGACAAATGATTTTCCAGTGTTCTTTGATGTCTTGCCCTTTTCCCACAGTGCTTGCCCTTTTGACACAGTGTTGGGTTTCCCTTTCCTTACTTCCATGCTCTCTTAAAATAACACTACCACCTGAGTGAGATGGGACTACCCGTGACTCTTGAAAATTTAAAGCACCAATACAAAAGTGAAGCATGATTTAAGACTATATATCTAACACAAATCATTCATTCTATTAATATTTACTAAATTGTCACTACTTCCCTGACATTCGACTTGATTTGATAATGAAGTATGAACAAGAGAAACTCTGCATTTGTAGATGTCTCTCTTGTTGTAGAATAAAGGTAATATGTGTAAATACAAAATTACTAAGTAGCATACTCTTGTAGTGAGTATAATATTGGTAATGGTAAAGACGATAAGTGTTGTGTTCTGAGAAATATTCTAGATTTTTTTGGATATAGTTACTTCTTTTTTTTTATTTTCTTTCTGTGCTGAGATCGAGCTCAGGGCCTTGCCCTTGATAGGCAAGCACTCTAACCACTGAGCTAAATCCTCAGCCCCTGGATACTGCTACTTTCAATCACGAGTACTGTAGGTATCCACCAATGAAGCATCGGTGAAATTTCTAAAATAAACCAGGTCAAAGCCCTGTGCATGTCTTTCAGTAATTCTGGAATAGCCTTTAATGCATGACTCTGTGGTAAAAGGAAAAAATTAATACACAAAAAATAAAAGAAGATCTGAAAATTTTATTAGGCAGAGAAAATAGCAAGACTAAAGACCACACATCTGTAATGGCTTCAGTATTTAAAAAACAGTTAGCTGAATTAGCCAATTAGTTTCCATTTTTTTCTTCTTATGTTTCTTCTTTTCCTGTGAAAAAGAGGAAAACATTTAGGAGAGTAGGTTCCACAGTATGCATTGAGAGATCATGTAAAACTTCTTAGACCATAAGAGGTTTAATTTTATACTGAGATCTGTGGGAAGCCACAAATCGGCTTAAAATAAGGGATAATGTGAATAAACTTTATAAAAAGATCATTCTTCCTGCTACTTGGAAAATAGTGTCTAAGCATACCAAGTTGGAAGCATGAAAAGGAAGCATACATCATTTATAGGACTAGCAACAGATGATGGTATAAACTAAAGTGGTAACAGGGAAAGGGATGGAAGTAAGTACATTCAGAATATATTTTGAAAACTGTCTCAAAAGTATTTGCAGATGGATTATGGGGTAGAGAGAAAATCAGCATGTTTATTTTAGGACAGGGGAAACTACTATCCATTTTTTTGCTCCAAGAATAATGAGGAGAAGCAGTTATACTTTAATTTAGGAAGAGTACAGTAGTTGTACATAAAATAGGTAAAATTGAGAATTCTTTTGTAGGTATCTACTAAGCGTCTGAATAAAAACAGACAAAAATAACTAAATATCTTCTTTGTAGACTAATATTAATGACATGAAGATTATCTTTTTCTGACACTTGATAGTAGCTTTCTTTTTATTGATTTATTTATTTATTCAAGAAAATAGGTATCATCTGATTTTAGTCTCTGCATAACAGCTTCAGATATTTGTACCCTTTTCTTGAACTTAATTTTTTATAAACCGAGTAGAGTAAGTATTCACAAAGAAAATACACTAATAATAAACAAAACTGAGCTTATCGGTTCTAATTTAGATCCTTCTATCAACCAGCCAGTTGTGCTTGAGATCATAATATACATCACCCTTCTGATGCCTGAAATCAACACAGCAGTAAAATTCCCTTTGAGCAAAACACTAGATAATACAGATATTTTTCCCAGAAGGTAGTCAGTTTTTGTGATCATCTATTATTTGCCCCCCCAAACTCTTTTGAAAACATCCTTGCTCTACAAGTCAAGTTAGACTTAATAGTTTTACCTTTTCCTTCTCTCACATTTAATATCCTCATTTGATTTTTCTACCATATGAGCTTACAAAACTTTAGGAAATGGAAATCATAGTCCAGATCGTTAAAAAATAAGTTTTCTTGCATTTTTACATGTGCACATTTCACAAAAACAAAAAGAAAACCATAGATATTATAAACATAAGAAGTCAACTCATTTTCATATTTCTTTCTGGCATATAAATACCATAGACATTTTTATAATATAAGAAACAGAAAAGAAATAAAACTTACAGAAATAGAGAAAACATATTTTTTCCCAAAACACTAAAAATATGAATTGTAAGAAGCACATTTATATTGAGCCTTAAAATGTGAGGCACTCTGAAAAGTTTTTATTTTTCAGAGAAAAAATAGATCTTATTTCCACAAATTGTGAAATTTAATTGGAGAATACACACGTGTATGTTTGCATATATACTTACAGATAAAATTTGTAATCTAATTATTACACATCTGTGCAGGAAAATCAAGGCAGAGACTAAAGTAGACAAGTGCCAGGCAGTGAGGAACAGGCAGCTGACATTTTAAACAGAAATAGAAGGGCTAGAGAAAGCCTCCCTTTAGGTGACATTTGTTTGAAGAAGCACACCCTGTATGGGAAAAGGAGGCCAGAAGGAAGCAGAGTAAGCTATAGATAGAAGAGCTCCCATCACAGGGGAAATATGAGCTGAACAATGTAGGGCTCTGTACCCCAGAGTGAGTCCTTCAGCTTTCAGACACAATATGATAGAAAAAGATGTGTGCATTTTGAGAAGAGGGCTATCTTGTCCTTACTATTGCTTCTCTGGATTCCTGGCTGTCACTAGAAGGACAAGGACAAAAGCAAGAAAATCAGTTAAAAGATTTACATTGCAGATTGTTCTCAATTTATCATTAATCTGTAAGGAATGGAAAAATGGAAAAAATAAAAACATTTTGCTGCTACATATATAGGAAACAGCTAATATTTCAGAAGTCTTTCAGAGAGCAGAAGGTAATGGGAAAAATTTTTCCTGGAAGAAAGCTCCAGGCCTCCCCTTTCATCACTACCCTAACTCCATCACTATGTGATGCTTCATACATGCTCTCTTTCATTGTGTGTAAAATATCTTTTTTCTTTCCATTGCGTTCACCTTTTTTGTTTAAGGAAGGATAAATGTTAAGCTTCAATTCTTAAATTTTTCATCTTTTAAGTCTTTGTACATTAAGCATAACCATCACTTTATAGCATACATCAAAACAATTAATGTGAAATACTGAATTACAGAGTTGAACATGAAAAGGATACCTCTCCATTTGATGTACGTTACGCACTGAATTTCCATTTGAATCAATCTAATTTATCCACAGGCTCTGTGAAGAAATAATTTCCATGAGCTCTTAGAAGATTTATCAGAGTGTGTATATACTTCAATTTCTCTATATGCCTACTGACTTTCTTGTTTAATTGGTTAATAAAAATGCTTAAACACTGATCCAACCATGAGATTCTTAATGTTTCAATGCAAAACAGAATCTTTAGATATAAATTATATACGACTAGTTGTTATAAGTCTTACTTACAGTCTTCATTCTTGTAATTTTTCCCCTAATAGTCTACTCATTTTACAAAGTACTTAAATGCTTATTATTTTTAATATTATTGAATTTCAGTGCCCTCTCTCTAATACCAGCTAACTTTGAATGGCCAACTACATATAAGACACCTTACTGTCTACTGTGGAGTCATATAAAGTGGTAGAGAATCCCTGCCTAGAAGGAATTTGTAATTGCTTATTTTACGAAAATCTCTATATAAAAACTGCTATATTCCAGTTGTGTGTTTAGGCATTTTTCTAGAGCAGATGATAACTGAATTGGATCAGAAGAAATACTGAGTTCAATGACCAGAAATGTGATGTGCTTATCATTTGCTATCCTGAAGATAATTTATTCCTTTATTGTTCGATATGAGATTTTTTTAACTGATCACAAGGACATTTTAATCCTCAAAACACCTTAGAGGATGCCTTATTTTAATTTATTTGACATATTTTTGTACTACTCATTAGATGTTAGATATTATTTTGAGTATTCCATATATTCATTCATCAACACCCAATTTGCTGAGTAAATAATGTCTTCGATCACATTTTACAGATGAAAATCTCCTACATTTGGCCTCCTGTCCTACTTTTTCCCCACAGCAGCAACCCTCCCGGAACATATACCCCTCTGCTGCATACCAAACTATTTAAAATAAAATTAAATTCCTCACTGTGGTCTACAGTATATTGTGTACTATAGTCTCTGTCTAATTCTTTACCCGTTCTTCACGTCTATCTGATGAGTCGATGTTGGCCACCTTGGCCTTTTTTTGTACCTATACACATCAGTTTCATTATCCTCTTAATGTTTTTGCATGTACTCTTTCCTGCACTTGTAATACTGTCCCAAGAGCCATTCCTATGGCTTATTCTTATTGCTCTTCACCAATTTTTCAATAAAATGTCAAATAAGAAAGACCCTTCATTTACATTACCTAAAGAGTTCTTCCACCTATTAGTCACTCTTTATTTCAGAACTCTGTATGAAATCCTTCAGCACTTTATAAATATAATTAAGTATCTTCCACTTAAACATTCGTTTCTATGAGTCCTTCTCGTTTATCTGCCCCACTTGGGAACTTTAAGCTTACTGAGGATAGAAATCTTGTTTATTTTATTACACAAAATTTTTCTGGCTATGAGAGCACCTTACAATTATTCTCTTCGTAAGTAAGAATTGAATGAATAAATAAGTCTATAAAATAATTCCAATCCATTTCTATAACTTTCATACTTTTCAATTTTTGCTCTAAAGCTTAAATGTTTACTTGATTTTGAGCAATTTTATGAGTTAATGTCCTCATTGTTTAATAGAAACATAGACATAATAATTTTATATCTGATAGTTATTGAATGGTTGTTGCTTCCATACACATGGTGAGTTTTAGTTACTCCTCGAACAAAAATAATTGGATATTATTTTAGCTGAGAAAACGAGTCTCCGAGATTGTTATGATTTAAATACTTGTATTTCTCAAAATTCATAATTTAGTTCCTTGTAGTCAAGGTGATTGTAATTAGAAATAGGGGCAGGGCGGTTATTGGATAATGACAGTGGGGCCAATATGGGTTAGCGACCTTATAAAAGGGATCCGGAAAACTAACTGTATGTTCCCAGATGGGAGGTTAGAGTGAAAATAAAGCTGTTTGTGAGTTAGTCACCATTTATTGAATCTGCTGTCCCAAGATCCTAACATTTTCAACCTCAGTAACTTTGAGACAAATAAATTTCTGTTGTTTATAACCCATTGAGTCCACATACCAGTAATTGAGATCCAGCCACCTCTGAAAAGCCCCATATATGATTGTATGAGGCTTTGTGGGGACAACTAAATACAAGATTTAACAGTAACAAATGATGTTTCAACACATGCAGGCAGTGTGTAATATTTAAATTAGGTTAAATGTATCTATCTCTTCAAACATGTAACATTTTTTCACGATAAAATTTTTTAAAAATCCTTTCTTTTTAGCTTCTTGAAATGCACAGTAGATTACTGTTAGCTACAGTCACGCTAAAAATTAATCATATGTTTACATATCCATCTGGCTCTTGAGCTACATGACCCTGCCATACATTCTTTTTGGTGTAAATATACCTTATCAGCATTTCCCGTGGTATTTTGCTCCTATGATTGGCTTGAGTGTTTTAAGGAAATATCTTTGGATATAGATATGCCTGTAAGTGGAAGCGATGTATAGCCCTGTCACTTTCAGGCTCTTACTGGGCATGACTCTACTTTTCCCTCCCTTATGCTCTCGCAGCAGAGCGTGTGGCAGGCGAAAGGCAAACAGGTCCATGTGTTCTAGAAGAAGTCGTTTCCAGAACAAGGAAATCTTACATTATAACAGCAAGAAATAAACCTGCATTTTCTTGTGTATCTGTTATCTCTTGGTTAATTTGTTATTACAAAACCGCAGGATAATCTAGTTTAATAACAGGGACAGATTATAGATTTGGAGAAATATGCACTTTTTAATCTATTATGTCCAGTAGAACTACATGCTATTATGACCAGATTATACTGGTCATAATAGAAAACATATAATTATTTTCTAAAATCTAGGGCCAAATATAAGAAGATCAAAGAATTAATGAACAATTCTATATGTTTGCATTTGGTTCACCGAGCCTTTTAACCAAATTTGGTGACATGGCTGCAATCTACCTGCCAGAGAAACATAAAAGTGTGCACTGAATATGTGATAAGAGTTCAGATTGTCTAAACCAGAGGGTCATATTTTCATAGGCAATGCTATCAAATTAACATTCGCCCTAATGTACTTTGCAAGCTATAAAATCTTCAAGTGCAAATTCTAAAATATTTTCAAATCTATTAATAAAGAAAAAATTTGGTTAATAAAAAATAAAAATATCTTTAACATTTTAGAAATTATCTTTAGATCCAGAAAAATTCTGACTTTCCGTGATAATAATACAGACTCTCTGGACATTGACGGAAATATGTACTTTTCAGCAAACACATTTGCAGTTAAAAAGAATAAGGAGGTTGCAATGAAATAACACTTGCAATTATACAACAGGCATTATAAAGTCATTTTGGATTGGTTTGTGCATATCAAGGTAGTTTACAAGTATAATTATTACCACATGAAAGGGTACTAAATTGTCATGCCTTCCAAAATAACACTATAGACACATATTACAAATCAAAATTTGTCAGTTTTCTTAACTGCATTTTGATTATATTTTTAAAGATGTAATGCAACTTAAAGATAAGCACTGCAGACAATTTAAAGAGAATTGCAGAACGTGTAAATGGAGGGTGTATAACGCAGCCATGTAAGATTTGATCTTGGTTTTTGGAAAGGAAATAAAAGTGATTCTATAATTGCATTCTTGGACATTAGGTGAATATCTAAGGATACTTATAGCAACTATGAATGTCAGTTAAAAATAAGATAGCAATATTAATTTATTAATTGTGACATATGTATCTTAATATAACATAAAATAGAAAAAAATGAGTGTGTGGCAAATGAGAACGCTGTACTACCGTAATTTGTCTGTATGTCAAATTATTTGAAAATAAAAGGCTTATTTCTAAAAGTAATTCAGAACAGGATTGTGCCATTTGCCTAAGTCCCTCACCAAAGACCAAACCAATGGGGCCTCCTGAACTTGGGTGTTCAGACTCCAAGACTATGGTGTAAATAAATCTCATTTTCTTTACAAATTCACTTCACTTCAGATATTTTGTTATAGTAATGAGACATGGACTAATACATAGGTGTTATCTTCCTTGATGATTATATTTCAAAGACAAAGTACTTGAGAAAGGTATTACTGGGATATAAAGTTGTCTAAGAACCTGAACTTGGGATCTTCCTTCCTCAGCCTCCCAAACTTCTGGAAATACAGACATGTGCTACTACACTTGACCCTTTATGCATTATTTAAAAGTTATACTTATACAATAAACAGCAAGTTTAAAATACAGAATATCATCAGCTTCCTATTTCAAAAATCTTTATCCCAATTTCATCATATTTTCCTACCTATTTTATTGTTTTATGTTTGGTTCTTAAAGCATTGAATGATTGTGCTCTTTGGATAGCCATATCCGTATATAAAGCACACATATATGCATATTTGACCAAAATAGCACCACATGTTGAGAAGAAGCATTCTTTCTCTCACTCACTATCTTGAAGTAGTAGTTTTATCATTAATCCATTGACAAAATATAGGTGGGTCTCTTACTGGGTTACACATGTGATTTTTTTGTTTGTTTCCATATTGTACTAATACCAGCCTGTGTAAATCACTCCAGTTTTGTGAATCTTGATACCTGGCACTAGAAAGCCTCCAATTTAGTTCTTATTTTCCAAGTTGGATAATTTTAGATTTTATATTTTCATCGCCTATGACCCTGTTTTATTTTATTTACTGTATGGATCTCTCTGCACGTTCCTTTCCTCGCTGGCTGGTGATATGAAAAATGGCTCTGGTGACATCAAAGGTAATGACACGGTGCCTGTTGAGACTGCAATAGATTATAGCTTTGCAAATAATATTTCTATAATATGTAATTTATTTACATGCAATTGTTAACATAAATAATATCTTGGGAGCAGAACATTTTTTGAAATATATTTTTGACTAGTTAGAAATATAACAAGACCTCTTCTTTGACGGAACTCTAGGCTGGCTCCTGTATGTCCTCCAGGCTTCAGCTTTGGCATTCATCCTTGTCATACCTGCGATTACTAATTTTAAGAAAAATCCTGCTAAGTCAGTTAAGTGATAAACCCTCACCCTTAATATGTGATCTTCTTTGATATCTGGTGAAATTCCTCTTCTCCTGCCATCCCCTGAGTGGTTTTGATTGCCCTGCTGTCTTCAGTGAAAATGCCTTCCGGTCTGTGTAGCCACAATGCCCCTCTGTCTGATGTTTCTTCACGGTAATTTCCCATACTCTAACCTCTGCCTGTTCTTAGCTGCAAACCCTCGTCTTTCCACGCTGCATTCACAAAGAACCCCAGTTTTATATTGAGATTTCTTTTTCCATATTGCAAATATTCCTGAATAAAATCTGATTTGTCTACTGTGCAACTGTAGTTTTCTTTAATATTTAACAGCCATAAATACAAAAAAGTAATATTAAAAAGATAATTGAACTGTTAAATGAGTAACATAAAATTAAGTATTAATTAGCTGAATTAGAGCTAATCTATTCAGATCTAAAAAGACAAATATGTAATTATTGTTTAAAATGTCTAGAATACAGCATAAATACAAATGTGAAAATTAAAGTGAAATGATGTATTTAGCTGAGCCCTAAAGGACTGATCTAGCTGATACTGCAGTCTGGGTAACAGACATAATCCTGTCAGTGTTAATAATAGTTAAGATTTATTGAGTGTACTGTTCTAAGTGCTTTACAAGTATTAAGTCTTTTAATCCTTACAAGTACCTCATGTGGTAAGGACTATTGTTATCCCCATTTCAGATCTGATTTCAGATAAAGTTTTTAAAAATAAAACTCAAGTCACTGTGAAAAATAAAGCATTAAAGTGCATAAGCCAAATAGCTTGTGGAAGTAGGCTCAGGGAGCAGCTCTAGAAAAGAGGAGCCACAGACAGCATTAGGGGCCAACATGTGTGGAAGTGATATTCTAGCACAATTGTAATTTCTATCCAATTATTTCCAAACCTCTCATAATTGGTTTGCCAATTGGTTTGCCTTGCTAAAGGAAACTTCTACTTAATAACCAGGCTCCATTTGTTGTTTCTCATCTTATTTTTAAGATGTTTTGTATGTAAACAATTTCCCCCTGGTCCTAGGTGAAGGTCTGACTTTTCTGTAACACTAGCAGAATACCACAATGTCCTGTATAGTTGTCTTGCATTCTAACAATAATTTTCTAAACAGTCCCTCCACAACATGGTAGGAGACGTGACTGCAGGTGGGAGTGGTAGAACCCATTCCCTTAGGACTCTTCGATAGTACGTCAGGAGAGATACAAATTTTACCTGATAAACCGAAGGTCATGTTGACCCTAGGCCTTAATTTATTATCAGAGTCAATTAATTTACTCCTCTCACAACTATTCAAGCAAGTCTATTATATCCTAAATCCCCCAAAAAATATCCTAGGGACAAGGAATGTCACCAAATTGAATCTTACATTTTGCCCACTTTGCTCTGTCAGCTTTATACTGCTTTGCTTTTGCCATCTAGGCTCCTGTAGAAATAAACAAATGAGACTTTATCTTTCCATTCTGGCTGTTACCATCTATGGGTTGGCATTAATTTTTCATGCTAGGCAGGGCTAGAATAAATTTTCTTAAAGACTTACATACATAGGTTGATGTAGGTTCTAAGGAAACTTAAACTTCAGCTTTCAAGGAAATTTCTCCAGGTGAAGTTACAGAAAATTTTGTGTACAGAAAGAGTTGGATTCCTTAATTAGGGGAGAAGGCAGTTTTCCTCCAGTGATAGTAGAGGCTTAGGAATAGTCAGAAGTGTTAAATTCTTGGTCTTATCCATGTCTACTAACTTTTATCCATCTGTGTTTCAAGGTCTTATTGTTTTCCGTCAGTGCCCTACTTTAACATTAAAGATGTGGAGTGTGGAACATTTAATTGACAATTGAACTCTATCTTTAACTCTCCAATTCATATGAAATTTCTAGCTACTACAGGAGATGAGGGTGACCTTTAAAATTTCCATGTAAGTTTCTGATTATGTATACATGTTAAAATGGTTGCACATATTCATGACTCAGTACCTTTCTAAAATACCAAAGGACTCTACAAACTCTATAAGCTCTATTTTTAATAGATCTTAACAACTAAATATTAAAAGACCCTGACTCAAATAGTGCCTTGACCTCATCTTATTCTATGTTTCATACCATCAATGTTGATTGCTAATGATTCGACTAATCTTGACTGCACTACATACCACGGAAACCCTGTTCCTTCTCCCCCAAGAGAAAGGTTATCTTTCATGTCTTTTAATACGTGAACATCCCGGTTGGGGATTTAGCTAAGTGGTTTGAGTGCTTGCCTCATAAGCACAAGGCCCTGAGTTCGATCCCTGGCACAAAACACAAAGCAAAACAGAAAGTGAACATTCCTATGACTCAAGAATTCAATCTAGAAGATTGGTTTCCTGGGTTCACTTTCAGTACCATTTGCGGTATAATTTCAGTGTAATCGTAGATCAAATGATATATCCTCAAATTAGGATAATTCAAATGTTTAGTAAAGCATAGACAGAAAATAGGGAGAACAGAGAAAATAATATAATATACCGATGTTAAAAATGTAGACTTGTAAATATTCCTGGACCTAAAACTTTAAAGAAAGGGAACAGTATCCAAATATTTGAAAGAGTGTGGTATAAAAGACTAGCCATATTATTTAATTCCTCGATAGCTATTTTTTTTTTTTCTGGAGAAAGACAGAATCCCAGCATGGTTTTAATTTGCATTTTTATAAAGGTCAAAGATATCAAGTACATTTTATGTATTTATTGGCTGTTTGTGCTTCTTCAGAACAGCATTTTGTTCACTTCAGTTGCCCACTTTTCAAATTAATTTTATTGGTATACTTTAGATATACAAAATGATCACATTCATCATTGGGAATTTGTACCTGTACATAGTATATCTTGGTTCTTCCTTTTTCCCCAATCCCCTCTCCCCACTTCAACCCCTTTTTTTTGCTTGCATCTTTTGCTTTTGTGGTGGCGCTCCTTACCGCTTACCACCTCCTCTGTTACTACTGTTAGCCTCTAGCAGGTACTTTTAGGGATTCTCACCTTGTATTTATGGACGGAAAGAAATGGTCCCTTTATATAACTGTCAACAGTACTTCGATTTTTTTTAAATTGTTATTTTAGATTAGGCCCATCAGAGAAACATATAAAAGAAAAAAAAAAAAAAAACGTCAAAATCACAGTCATTCTTAATCAGTCTAAGGTGACTAGGAGTCCAGGTTCATCATGATAATACTAAATTCTCTACCAAGAGACATTCCTGTCTGCCATTTTTGAACAAATCTTGTATAAGGAAGCCTGACCTAGAATTGAGCATGCTTAGAGATGTGTCTACCTCTCCATGCACTGATGAGTCTTTCTATGTGAAGATGTGTGAAGTTGCACCTTAAAAGCCCCTTGGTTTCCTTGGGAATTATTTTCTGTGTTATTTGTGCTTGCTGCAAGTTATAAACCTTTGTTCAACTTTATATTTCTCGGTTGTGATTATTGTCCTTGCATTCACCCATTCCATTCTGCTATACCACAACTCTAGTCAAAATTACCACCCAAACAGCTTTCTTACTATTATCCCTGCTTTGGTAAATTAGTTTGTAATTTTGATAATCTTTTACAAATAGAAGATACGGTAGAGCACTTGCCTCACATGACCTAGGCCCCAGATTTGATCCAATTTCCTTGCTTAAAACGCTATAAAATTACTCTATCACATTTAAAATAATATTAGACCGAAAGTCCTTACTAAAAGTATAATGTCTAAATTACATAAAATCTGATTATATCTATTTTTTTTACTTCTTATTATCTCAGATGTTCTTCTTCTGTAACCTGGCTTCCCTCCTTTTCTCTGATGAGCACCAAACAGACTCCTTCCTCCGGGTCTTTGCCATTTCTCTACCCTCAGTTTTCTTCCAGTTATTCATGTCGCTAAATTCATTCACATCTCTGCAGATATAGTAAGTTCTTGATACCTGGCACCTATCACTTTATATAAAAATCATGTATGTATGTGTGCATATACACACACAAATAGTATGACATGGTCTCTGAGTGTGAATAGCTATTCTCTAGCATTTACTATGATTTAATTAAGTTAAAGAACATAGTTTTATAAAATTGTTCATTGAAATATGTGAATATATGTTTTTCTTATAGCACATATTTAAAAATAAAAATAAAGGAGGCTATAGTTTATGCTATGATGGTTTGGTAGAAATTTGTTTTGGGGGGTGGTTGCTGGGGATCGAACTCAGGGCCTTGCACTCGCTAAGTAAGCACTCTACCACTTGAGCTAAATCTCTAACCTGATTTGGTAGAAATTTGATACAGATATTTCATATATGTTCCAGGAAGTTTCCTCTAATAATAATTTGCTCCTTGTTTAAATATTAGCCATTTTATTTCTTTGCAATTGTAGGCTTCATATGTAGAATTCACACTGGACTTATAGTAGAAGTAAAACTTCTTTTTTGATGTTAAATTATAATTACTCTTTTAATTAAGCTGATTTTATGTAACTTCTTAAAGTTATGTGAAGCTATTAAGGAAAAAAAAACCCTGCTCTATACTCTAAACTTTCTAACTTTAAGGTTTAGAGTTTGTTTTTACTCTACTTACAGAAGACAAGCAAGAAGAGATGTAACGGGAGAAGCACAAAAGTAACTATTGTTTATAATAATTCAAACAAGTATTTCAACAGTATTCTAGGAATACATCAATTCAAAACAGTCATAGAGATAAAATACTGTAGAAACTTTTTAAAAGAATTGTTTTTTTTTTCTTAAAATAAAAGAAGTGATGTTAAATTACGTCTGATTAGTGTTTTTTAAGGAAACTTTAACTGGTTTCTTGACAGTTGCAAAAATGTTATTCATGTACAATGACCATTAGGAAAAATCATGCCGTTTTTTTCACTGGGTTACTTTCCAAATGTAGACATTAGATGGAATTAACTTTTATATTGTTATCATGTATATAACCATGAGGGAAATACTGAACTATATTTTAACATGGAGGAAGCAAATGAAAACTAGCAGATTCAGATAAAAAAAAATTAGGCAATCTCCTCAGTTCCACGAAGTTCATATCTTCTTTCCATTGTGCTACTTGTGGAACAACAAATATCAAGCAAAACTGACTCTTTGGATGGGGATGAGTCAGCTCGAGTAATTAGCGTAAAAGAGGGCTTCATTTCTGACACTTTCACCACACTGTGGACTATTGAGTGTTCTCACTCACTATTTCTTCTCTTAAGAGTAAAACAAAGGCAGTTGTATTCATAAATCCCCTCAGCTCTATCACAGACGCAGTCATAGTATTTGGCTTCTTATGAGTGTGAGATCTTTGTCTTCCACAATATTTACAAAGACAGTAACAAAAAAGAGGATACAGTTATATTCATAAAGAGGCTGATTAAGCAAAAACTTTCAATGGTAGATAACTAAAATAGAAAAGAATATTCTTATGTATTTTCTCTTAGTGATTTTCAAATAATACAGTAGAGTTAAAAGGCATGTTAATGATGTAAAAAACAACTTTATGTGTGAACAATTTATCCACTAGCTTCTTCACTTCCTATTCTTTTCTCTGGCAGATGAAAGAAAATATTTGTGTCAGAATGATATATTTATAGTTTTCTTTCTTTTCAAATCTCAAAAGTATGTAAGAGAAAACTTACAAAGTATAATTTATTATACTTAGAATGTATATATCTAACTATATATGATTCCATCCAATGGTATAAATGTCTACAGATTTTAGAAGTTTAACTTACTAAGCCCATTGCCCTTGTCAAAAATTATTTACCAATGTATAACAAAATATTAAAAATTATTTGCCCAGTATCTTAGCAGATTATAACTTTTAGTCATATTAATAATGAGTCACATTTTTTATTTAGCAGATTGTTTTGAAAGGGAACAGAGTTTTTCACTTATCGATCCAGCAGATCTGTATTCTATTACAGTAGTAGTGTCTGCTGAGTATTGGATCACCTTCTAAACTAATCCTCTTAAAGTCACTGATTTTAGGTTCATATCTAATGCTTGCATGTGAAATAAGAATGATATTTAAATGATACTCGGACACATGCATGTGCTTATTTGCAAGTTGAGTTCAAGTTTTTTAAAAAATTAAATCACTCTAAGTAGATGATTTAGTGTAAATAATACCCTATACATAACATAAATTTAACTCTACCTTCTTCAGCTTTTGCTTTCCAAAATTAATCTCTTACTAGAAATTACATTTACAACCCTGTGTATGTACTATTTTAACCATGTAACTTATATGTCTGTTGTCTTCTGTATTATGTTAGGATGTACCATTTTTAATACATAAATATCTGACGTACACACATTTCCTTTCTGAATGTCTGATTAATTCCCCTCTATCCAAAAGAGATATCCCTTATAACCAAATTCAATCATTTTTCCATGTTTTGGAATTCTGCCGGAAATACACTTATTTTTATTTATGAAAAATGTGCCAGAAGATCTGCAAATGCAATTTCATAACACTTATATAAGCATATTTTTTTCCAATTTAAAATTGAGTTTACAGCTACAAATAGCAGAACTAATGGAAGAAATAGCATTATGAATTTGTAAGTGCTGTGAATTCAATAGCACGGTGAAGAAAATGAATGGCAATAATTTGGCAATTTTTTCTGTTCTAAAATCATCCTAGGAGTGGACAGAATATGATTATTAAATGAAACTGTTATAAATCTGGAATTTATCATTCTAAAAGTTTTTCACTTAGCATATAAACGTTTATACTAAAAAATACCAGAACTCAGTTTGGATAAACTATGTATAATGAGATGATTTCATGGTTTTTTATCTTCTTTTCTTAAAAATGATGTGCCATTTATTGATTTATTGTGTGTAAGCTATAAATTCAACCATTCTTCCTAGTCTGCAAAAACAAACCTAACTTTTTATTTATTTTCAATTAACACCTGACACAGATGCTTTGCCAGTAGAGACGTGGAGAAATGCTGGAGAATAAAAGGTTCTGTTTCCTGTTTTTTGCTGATTTGTTATGCTCTTGTAGAGTCCCTGGCTTTCCTCAGCAATAGGTCCTCTAGTGCTCAAAACCTGTCCAGTACCTGGTTCCTGATATACATTGAGAAACCAGCAACATCTACCCGTCAGCTGCCTTCCGCTGGCACCGTATTCTGACAGTTTTGCACCAAAAAACCTCTAGTAACACAACTCTCCATGAACAGCTCTTCACACTGGTGAACGGGTTTCTGACAAGTTCGCTAAAGCCATTTCTCTGTCCTTCTGTGAGCCTGAGCTTTGCTGTCTCCACGGAAATCGCATAAGGGTAAATGTACAGAGAGGGTATTATTTCTTTGGTGCTTTGTCTCATCTCTGTGGGTAATAACTCTTCTTGGTCTGTGTTTCCTATAGTTAGTGAACTGAGCAGAGATTCTGGAGTCAGTATATCAGCCTGTGCAGCTCAGTATGACTCTATCAGTGCATCGACTGATTGATGGATATTTGAAGTCAGCAGTAGACTCCAGTTAACATAGTGAATTGTCAGACAAGCTACAACATAACATGGAGAAGGAAATGTAAAGACTTAGAAAAATAGGACAATTTAACTGCATTTATCATTCAATCTCGGAGTGTAGATGTGCTACACTCCACTAATTCAGTTTCTTTGTTTTGCTTGAAGGAATTATTGTATGAAAAACTTCATAACTAAAGGCTATATAAGTGCCTCATTTTATAGTTCTGGTAATCAGAAATCAAAATCAAAATCAGAATAAACATGTTAAAATGAAAGTATCTGAATGTTTAAATTCTTTCTGGAGGTTCCAGGGTAAATCTGTTTCTTTTTCTTTGAAACTTTTAGAGGTCGCCTATAATTTTGGTTTATAGTATTTCTTTTTCTCCATCTTCAAAGCGAACAGCACAGCATCTTCTCTCTCAATAGAACTAGAATTCTGTCATCTCATTCTTATTATTCTGATTCCCCTTCCTTTCTCTTATAAATACAAATATGATTACATTGAGCCCACTGGATAATCCAATATAATCTGCCCATCCCATAATCTAATCCTTTTGTCATGAAAAGTAATATATCCATAAAATCTGTGAGTAAGACATTATCAATTTCAAGATCATATTCAGTTTTTCACAATCCTAGCCACTTAGTGTGGAGCTATTGACATGACTAATCCCTTTTTCTTCATACTAATCTACAGGAATCATTATAAGAAATGTGTTCTTACTCGGAAAGGTCAATAACATAGTTCCAAACTGCCGTTTCATGGCTGTGCCAACTTTTCCCTAAAATACAAAATATGACTTAAAAAAGCAATGAATATTTAATTTTTTAAAAAATGTATTAAATAACAAACTGCCATTTATCCCCCTCAAACACTTCCCCTTGCTTCAAACACATTTATGTCATCATTCTTGCTATTTTATGAAGCAGTTCTGGAAATCTTTCCTGAGTGTCTTCACCTGAGGTAAAATGAGGTGGGTGCCTCGACGCCCCAGATCAATACAAAATGTTTAGCTTCTATGATCATTTTGAAGTTTGCACAAAATCCAGAAGGTACAAGGAGCATTCTAGATTCAGTGAATGCGGTGGACGAGGATGTACTGTTATGGTTTTCCAAGCCTGCCTTTCCGTCAGACGGCACTGGGAACTGGGAAGAAGCCATTCATCATACGTATGATCACTCCTCATAATGACACTCATAAAAGAAGATTTCCAGAACCATTTTAGAAAGTAACAGAAATGATGGCCTAAGTGTGTTAAAAGCAAGCACGAGTGTTTAGAGGGAGATATACAATTTTTAAAAGTAAACATTCATTGTGTATTTTGACCGCCTCTTGCCTACTGTAACCTATGGGGCTCTTGGCCACCTTAACACTTTTCAAAACATCTGAGGGCGTTTGAGTGACCCACAATATTAATGACATTGAGATGTCATTGTTGGAGTAGAAGAGCAAGAAATAAGCACATGATGTGAAAGATAGGGCAGATCATATAAATATATATATATTTTTAACAACATTTCATTGGTTTCATTTAGCCAGTCTAGTTTATGGAATTTTAGTAGTATGGAGCATGTTAAGATATCCCCTCCAAAGAAAAATCAAGTTGTTGCCACTTTAACTATCTGTTATGAAAAACGAGTACAGTTTGAGGGATTCTGTATCACATTTCATGGTGCTACTTTGACTCATCTACATATTTATGCAGAAGACTACCAGCAATGAGTGACTACCAGACGAAACCACTCCACAGAATATTCGGGTTGTAGTCTAAACCATTCTACCATGTGGGCTTTGTAATTCAAGGAATACTACTAATACTTATAGTGTACAATTCATACAGGTATACTTTGTTGGCCTCTGGCAACTAGAAATAGAAAAATTGTCTAAAATAATGTCCAACATTCTGAAGAAAATCAGTGCTGTGTTTAGTGGGTAACCACTCTCCTTTTGAGAAACAGATTTGCCTTGAGAATGAAAATCTTTCTACAGAAGCTCAGCTGACAAAGGTACCTGAGCTTCATGCAGTTTTGCACAGCATTAGATGGGATCAGGAACAAAAGAAGTCCAACAATGGGCTCACTCATGTAATTAATTGATTTCACCACACACTGCATTATGTGAACAAGCTGGTCTAATAGAAAAGGAAAAGGGCAAATTGAAGATTTATATTAAAACTCTTTGGGAGAGCAACACTTGAAAGTAGAAGTGGAGGAAGTTCAGTTTATAATTACATTGTATGTTTTGTTTTGTCTTTTTTTTTTTTTAAATACTGTTATTGAACCCGGAAGTATACACATACTAGGCAAGGGCTCTACCATCGAACTGCATTCTTAGACTTTTTTACTTGCTATGTTTCCCAGGTTGGTCTTGAACTTGATATCTAACTGCTTCAGCCTCCCAAGTGCCTAGCAATATAAGCATATACCACTATAACCAGCATACAACATATGTGTTTAATCAGAATTCGTGATATAGTGCTGTCACCTCCACAATGAGAATGTTTGGTTTAAGGAAAAAAGATATAAAGTGGAATGCATCATATCACATCAAAATACATATTTCCAGAATAATTGTTTCCTTTCTGTTAAATGTGAGATATGTTTCTTTGGCAATATTGATTCTCAAGGTAGAATTATTTCAGTCAGAGAATTCAATTAAAAGTTCACTAAGCTGAAAAATAATTCTACCTCTTGGATATTTGGGACTCATCATACCGCTAAGCTAATAGTAAAAAGGTAATAATCTATTCAAAGAAGTAATTTGACTGGCAAAAGTTTTAAGTAGAAATGTATT
>PVJO010023301.1:0-26367 GCA_004026905.1 Hystrix cristata | reverse complement strand
GTGGTATGACGATTTTAATTCTTCTGGGAAGATCCCCAGTAGGGGAATAGCTGGGTCAAATGGAACCTCCAGTTGTAGTTTTTTGAGGAATCTCCATATTGATTTCCACAGTGGCTGGACCAGTCTACAATCCCACCAACAGTGGAGGAGGGTTCCTTTTTCCCCACAGCCCCGCCAGCATTTGTTATTGGTTGATTTTTCCATATACGTGGTTCTTTCTGGAGTGAGGTGGAATCTTAACGTTGTTTTGATTTGCATCTCTCGAATGATTCGTGATGTTGAACATTTCTTCATATATTTATTTGCCATTTTTATTTCTTTGTCTGAGAAATGTTTATTCATTTCAGTTGCCCATTTTTGGATTGGGTCTTTAAATTTGGGAGGTTTAATTTTTTTGAGTTCTTTGTATATTCTAGAGGGTTAATGAATTATAAACGTGGACGATATATTGCGTGTATTTTGCATTATTTCCTTAAATCTTTCAAAACTTAGCTCTTTCTTTTTTAAAGATAAGGAAAATACATTTGGAGAAGAATTGTAAGTAGAAAGTGTCAGAGCCAGGATTCTCTCCAGAGCTGTCCACACTAGTCCCTTAAACAGCCTCATCTCTCTATTATATCTCCAAATTTAAAACAAAGCCCTTGGCATGTGATCTACCCTGTCCAGGGGACTACTGGGGACTGGCTGTTGGAACCCTTGAGAAAACTGCCCACTCCCCTCCTTTTGGAGGATTAGTGTGTGACCTCAGACTTTTCAGGAGGAGAAAGCTCACATCTGTTTGTCTTTAGCAAGCATCATTGAAATTCTTGCAGGGAGTCTGGATGTAGCTGGTATTCTTCCCTGTATGTGACCTTAGGCCAATGTGTGGCCAGCAAGAGACACACACACCGAGGTTCCCAGGGAGGTGCCAAATGATTGTGGTCGTTCCGAGAATTGATTTTCCTAACCAGCCTAACTGTGGAAGGAATGAGGTGAATGCTGGGGCCGGGAGACAGCCTACACAGATGGCTTTTTTGAATCTCTATCATCTTAGGGCTTTTGCTGGTGCCTCTTGTGGGGAAAGAGATCTGTAAGTACTGGGGCAGGACTCTGTTGCAGTGGAGGAAAAGGTTGGCTCTCTCTCAATAGGTCCATGGCTACTGGGGGCTTGGTGATAAATTTTTACTTCATAAATGCTTGAATGTTTTAAAAGACTTGATTTTTTAGATTATATTGAACCTCAGAACAAAATTTTAAGAACAGTACAGGGATTTCCCATACAAACCATGCCCCCTTCTCCCATGTTCACAGCCTCCTGCAATGTCCACATCCTTCACCAGAGAGGTACATTTGTTGCAGTTTATTTGTTTATTTAATGGACTTAGACGACACAGAATTATTACCTAAAGTCTGTGTTCTGTGGATTTGGACAAATAAATAATGACAGATATCCACCTTTATGATATCATATAGAATAGTCTCACTGCACTAAAATTCCCTGTGCTATTTCTTCATACTTCTCTTATCCACCCACAGCAACCCCAGGAAACCACCAATCTTTTTACTATCTCTAGTAACAGCATGTTAAAATTTGTCACTTTTTCACCATATGAGGCAAATATGATCATCCTTATAAAGGAAAAGAGAAAGATCGGGAATCCAGAGATCTTACTTATGAGTTCAATGCAGATTGCAGACTCGATCCAAAGAGCTGGGTGCCTTCTCTTTCTAACAGGGTATCAGATATGGCAATAAGTGAGATCTAGAAACTTTCACTTTTTTATGAATGAACAAAGGCTTTGGGTCTTGGCATTGACAAAAGCAAAGAGTTAATTCTAGATATTTTAAAGCATTTGAAAGGATTTCCAGTTTGCTCACTTTTGTCCACTGTGTTCTAGGTTGTGGATAAATGCTCCAACCTTGCTTATCTCAAGTGCAGGATCAAAACAAAAGGCTATGTGTGTCAGTGTTTTGGGAGACATGGAAATCCACACGGTTGCAGGCAGGGTGGTTTAGTAATTAATTAAGTCTTCAGGGGTCAAAAGCTAACAGTATGGATCACTCACAATTTGGCTATAAAGGCCATCATTTTTAAAGGCACCTCAAAATACAAATGCATTTTTCAAAGGTCACAGCCCACAAGCAATGGTACTTTATTGCCTAGGACAAGTCAGCGTCTATGGGTCATCTAAAGGTCTTACACAAAGGAAGCTTGATGAATATTTCTCAGTAGAATTGAAGGAACGAAGGCAAAATGTGCTGGCTCTCCTTCTGGGTCTCATAAAATCTTATTAAACACACTTCAGTTAGAAAGCTTGTTTCTTTGCTTCTTTTTTTTTTTCTATCCCTCAGTAAAGTAAATATAAGTGACTTGGAAAAGGAAGAGGAGTAGTCAGAAACAATGAAAATGTCAATAGAAGATTTGACAGCTTGAGAATAGAAGGGAAAGAAATAAAAAGTAAAGCAGACAGAACATAAATAGAGCTTACTCCCTCACAACATAGCTTTTGGGTTGTTGTACTGACAAAAATTTAAATTAGTTTAGGATCCTCTGTTTAACTTACCAGACTCAAGTATTGCTCAGACTCCTCGGGAGTAGCTTTAACCTACAAAGTTGATTTACGGTTTTGACACTTTTGGAGGGGGATTAGGGGAATGGTTTAGGGGGAGCTCTCAGTTATTAGACAAGGCTCTTTCTATGAGAAGGTACCGCAGAGTTTCGGGTAGGCATTTTGCTGGGCTTCCCTGTAGGGTATGTGTGTAGTGTGGAGCTACAGAAGACCCCAGCCTGGAAGAGTTGTGCTCACTATGCAGATCTATGCCCAGAATCGCCACAACCTACTTTCCACCTTGGTTTTCCATTCTACATGGTAGGATGAGTTTGAAATCAGGGGGAATGCAAAGAGTCCTCTTCATCTTCTTCTCTGTAAGTTCTACTAAGGCGCAGCTGTCACAAAGCATCAGCCCAGAAGATCCCTTTTGTAATCAGCTCTTATAGCCAGTGAAGTAGGTCTACTGCAGCCTTTTCCAGTTTTAAGATCAAAACCAGAAGCTGAACCAGCAAATTAAAAAAATGTGCAGACATAATCATATGTAAAGATGTAGACAGACAGAAAATAGGTATAGATATGGTGTATAGATATATATTTAGATTAAGCAAAGAATGATGAGACATTTGTCTGTAGCATACAGACAAAAGAGGTCCCATTTCCATGTTGTTCATTCTGACACCTAAGTCACTGATAACAAGCGTATACTGATTACTAATAATACACTTAACACATATTAATTAGTCTGTTGCTATTCATCTGCACAGCCCTGAGATTGGCTACCATATAAATTCAATGTGTGGCTGTAGTCTTCCCTAAGAATGAGTGGATAAATGGCCCTCAAGTGGATCTGGGTAGGGGATGGATAGTCAATTTCTTGTGGTGAGCCAGAAGATTTTCTCAGAGCTAATCACAAGAAGTAATGTGGAGTGATGTTAATGATGGACATAGTGATAAAACAGTAATGTCAACAGAGGAAATAATGATGGCAATAACAGATAAGAGTTACCTTTCATTGACTATCTGATGTTTTTGGAAAGAATGCTCCCTATGCTCTCCCCGCCACAAAAAAAATTCTTCACAATAATGTATTGAGATGGAAGCTTTTAGCGGCACAGTACCAATCAAGAAATTGAAAGTCAAGAAAATTACTTTAAAATTCCAATTCACAGCTAGTAAGAGACAAAAGTGGGACTTTGCTCCAGTTCTGCCTATCTTCCAACCCTGCCCCTCCTTCTCCCTTTCTTTCTCCCCTACATCATCCTCTTCTTTCCCTTTCTTCTCCTTCTCCATCTTCTCTTTTGATCCAATTTCCCTGATATTCATTTGAGAGGTAAAAGTTTTCAAAATATCAAATAAGATTTTGATTGCCTACTTTTTACAAGGCAGCATGGCATAGAAATGTGCTGTTTTTGAAAGGATGAAGGGATAGAGCATATGTTTATTAAGTGCTTGTGATGAATTAAGTATTAAATATTTTATTATATCACCTTTTAATTTTCTCACCCACCATGTATACTTTATATCTATTGGGGTGGATGCCAAGAAATTTTAAGATAGAAACCTGCCTAGAATCATGTATCCAGTAGAAAATCTGGCTTGGCTAAATATCTGCCAACTGAAGTAAGACATCTAGCTGGGCCAAGACACACAGAAAGAAGTGATGTGAAATAGAAAGAAACGCACATTAGCATTTGGACAGCCTTGTGCTCAGTCATCACCCAGCCTCAAATAGAGTTTTAAGACATACAGCACACAGAATGTGTAGATCCTGGAGGGCCACTTAATCCTACTTATCAGATATGTAAAGCAGTGTGTCCATTCACTTCATACTAACCTTATTATAAATTATAGGACACATGCCAAAATATGTATGTGTGCAGAAAATCTCTTTGTGCGTGCTGTAAAAAATTGGAGTCTGCCACCAACTACTCAGGAGGCTGAAGTAGGAGGATCAAAATTTTGAGGCCAGCTTGGAAAAATTATCAAGACTCTATCTCAATATAAGAAAATAAAAGGGCCAGTAATGTAGCTAAGTGCTACCTGCATTGAGTCCTCAGTGGTGTGATGTGGAAAAGAAGAATAATATTACCAAGTAAAAGTGTAAAAGTCATAAGGAATATGGATAATTAGTAAAACACTGCCATCGTGGTACAATGGAATAAAATGCGGCTGTTAAAACAATGCCTTCTACCCATATTTATTGACGTAAAATTTATTCAATATACAGTCCAGTTAAGAGGTATCTCAAAAACTGTATTTGGTGCTAAGTGAATCCATATTATTATCACAGCCACACACACATTCATCTGGGCGGGGGGGGATAACATTTAATTGTAGTTGAACTTAATGGTGGGATAAAGAATACTTCTTATGTCCTTCTTCAAATTTTCCTGAATTTTCTTAATTTTTTGCAGTAATAACAGCTGCCATTTATTGTGTGTACAACATGGAAAGTAATTTATTTACATTTTTTCATTATTACAATAATCTCTATTTTAATATTATGCAATCTGAAGCTCACAGAGGCTTATAATTGTCACAGAATGATATTTTAATTAGACTTTCTTCTCTACAAACATATGCTCCTACTTATCATTCTATGCTATAATAAATATCTAAAAAGTTTTGGGCCAAACAAGTATGTATGGTGAAACAATAATAATTAACATTTTTCACATTCTATAAATGCACTGTCTTAGTCACTATACCTGACACTTCCAATTTTAAGAAGGAGAGGTTTATGTTGACGTATAGTTTATAAAGGTTTCAGTCGATCATCAGCCAGCTCCAAGGGGGGATGACACGGCACATCCAGGAGGCAGCAAGAGCTAAGAGAGGAGCTGGGAGGGAGATGAGTCCTGGGAGACCACCCTCCCTACTGGCCTACCTCTTTGAATCAGACCCCACCTACTAAGAGCAAGCCAGCTATAAGCCCCCATAATCCAATCACTTTCTCCAAATCCTGCCTATGAACACATGAGGCTTTTGGGGGGCTATCTAGATATAAACCAACGCATTTTTCATAAAGAGGTGTGCATGAGTCTTTTAGGGGACAGGGGCAGAAAGTTATGGTGTCTTAGTCACTTTCCTCCTCACTGGGACACAATAGCCACCACCTACAATTTAAAGTAAAAAAGAGATTTATTTTGGCTCACAGTTCATAGAGGTTTCAGTCCATAATCTGGTGGCTCCAAGGCAAGACAGCACAGAGGAGAGGCATGACAGATGCAAAGCTTCTTACGTCATGGTGTGCAGAAAGTAGACAAGGGTGAAGGAAGGAGCTGGCGAAGGGAGGAGATAAACCTGGCCAGGGCATACCCCTAGTGACCCATCTTTTCCAAGCAGACCTCACTTACTAGCAGCAAATCAGCAATAAGCCCCCAGAAACCAATCATGTCCTGAAAGCCATAACCATGAGCACATGAGGCTTTTGGGGGCCAGCTAGATATAAACCATAACATGTGCAATTGTATGTATATTCTATATAGCATATAAAAACTCTTTCAATAATTTGATCATTAGAAAGACCACTTACTATTTATTCTCTAGTACACATCTTTCCTAGTACACATCTCTCCACATCTTTCTTTCTGATAAGACACCTTTTAACAGGTACTTAACATTGATATTTTCTAATGTTTCCTTAACTCCTGAGAAAGACTGTTTCATAGAATTAATTAGCATCCATGATGTCATGGGCTCTTTCATGAGTTAAAACATATGGCTTTATTGGTGGTGTGGTTATTTTTGCAGAGGAATTCCTGAGTTTCCAAGTGCTAAAATTCAAGAACTTTAACTACAATTTGATCTTCAAGCCATGACCATCAAACATATTTGGCACTTTATGAAATATAGCTGCACTCCTGTGAGACTTCAGAACCCTGTGAGCTGTCCCATTGTGGTACTCACCGTGGAGACCAAAGTAACTCAGCTTCTTGTCTGAATGTTTCATTAGACTAAAATCTGGACCTGACTTGTTAGTTGCTGTATCTTCAGAATTTAAACAGTTAGCTTTATACATTCATTTGTTCACAGGATCAGAAAGCCCCCCAAATGCTAATATTGGGTGCAAGATGCCTCCATCACCTCTACAGACTCCTTCCTCCATAAAACTAATTAAAAATGTAGGTGAGTGGTTTCCAGTGTAGACTGTTGGTAGAGCATGGGCTTAGCATGCAAGAATCCCTGGGTTTGATCTCCAGCACCATAAATCAAACAAACAAACAAATACAAAGGCAGCTGATTTCTGTGTTCAGTAGATTTCTTAGTCAGTTTCCTTGTCAGTGAGACCCAAGACCTGACACCTACAACTCAAAGGAGGCGAGGCTTATTTTGACTCAAGTTTCAGGCCAACATTGCCTGGCTCCAAAGATGGATAGCATGGAACAGAGACGTGACAGAAGAATAGCTTCTAACCTCATAGCAGCCAGGAAGCAAAGAGGGAAAGGAAGAACCAGAGAGTGAGATATACCCTTTAGTTCATGCCCCAAGTGGCCCACCTCTTCTGATCAAGGCTCATCTCCAAACAGCAAGTCAGCTATACCAAGCCCATAATCCAATCACTCCTCAAAAGCCCTATGTAAGAGTGCATGAGGCTTTTGCAGACATTTGAATAAAATTTTTAACATACCACTCTTATCCCTAATATGAATATTTTTGGAAAGTACATTTAGTATATCTCTAAATGTTGCCAAAGTCTTAACAGTATCAGCATTACTGAAAAGTCCAAGTCCAAATTCTCTCTGAGATTTAAGGCAAACTCTTAACTGTGAGCATCAGGAAAAATCAAAAAGAAAGTTAAACACTACTGACATGTAATGGCACAGGATAAACATTCCCATTCTAAAAGAGAAGAACAGGGGGATAGAAAGGAATGTACCAAAACAAGACTAAAACACTACAGGAAAAACATTAAATCCCATGGTTCCATGTCCAACACTAAGGGCTATGGTGAGATGTTAACTCCAAAAGGCTTGGGTTCTCTAAGCCCATGGCATTGTTAGTGGTCGTAGTCCTCATGACCTCTGCCTTGGGCTGGGTTTGCTCATTCATTGTGGCTCTCCTCAGATACAGCTCATTCCTGGCTTCTCCAATTTCCTGTGGTCTCCACTTCACTTCTGACTTCACTCTCATAGCTTTACACATTACCCTCTCAGATGCACACTGCCTGGCCTCTTCATCCTTCTTTTGAAATCTGAGTGGAAGTCTTCCTAACCCCACAACTCTTGCATTCTGTATGCCTGTAAAACAAGTACTACATGAATGATGCCAAGATCTACTACTAGCTGAAGCAGTAGCCTGGCCCTTTTGCGTCATGTTTTCAGAGGTCTTGGAGTGAGTGGTGGCTGAGAACTGTGAACTGAATCTCTATCTCCTCAAATGAAAACTTTACAGACTTGCATCAATTGGTTTGTGAAGGGAGGATTCTTCATGATTCCCAGCATGCCCTCAAGCCATCTTTCCTATTGTTTTGAACCAAAATACTTGGCTTCTTTTTAATGCTAATCTTTTAAACAACCTCCTCTTTCTTTTTGGCAAAACTGACAACTTTTTAACTAGGAATTTTGGCCCTGATTTTTTTATATAAACCTGGCTAACAGCTCCCAGTAGTATCCATGACACATTGCTAATGTTGGGCTTCCTTGAAATTTCCTCCTCCAGATTAGTCTGCCATCCTTAATCTCAGTCTCCTGAAAAGTCTCAAGAAATGAGCTAAATGTAGATAAATTTTATGCCAGAGCATAACACACATGGCTTGGAGTCCAATTGCCAATGTAGTCCTTGTTCCCAACTGAAACTTCCTGACCCCGGTCTTTACCATTTGTATTTCTACCAGAACTTCCCATTAAGCTCAGATCATGGCATTCTAGGGCTTCTGTAGCCAGTATCTCCAAAACTTTCCAAACTCCTCCAGTGAACCATTTGCAAAGGCTTCCCACCCACATGGTCAGGTATAGTTACAGCACCACGCCACTTCTCTGGTAACAAAATCTGACTTACTCACTTTCCTTGTTGCTGAGACACAATACCTGACACCAATAACTCAAAGGAGGAGAGATTTATTTTGACCCTTGTTTAAGTCCATGATTGGCTGGTTCCAAGACGATGGCTCACAGGCATGGTGGAAGAACAGCTGCTGACCTGGTGACATCCAGGAAACCAAAAGGAAGGGAGAAGCCAAGGAGGGAGAGATACCCTTCTGGGTCATGCCCCTAGAAGCTCACCTCTTCTGACAACCTCTAACAGCAAATCAGCTAAACCTCCCCATAATCCAATCACCTTTCAAAAGCCCCACATAGGAGTACATGAGCCTCTTGGGGACCATCTTGATAGAAACCATAACAATAGAGAGAGATAAAATTTCCTGCTGGAAGCTGTTGGGTGCACCTTTGTGTCACTCTTTGATGTAGAAAAGTCCTCACTTAAAGTTCCAAGGAAAGTTTGGAACCAGAATAGAAATATGGAGGATTTGGACACATGCTAGAATGTAAGGATCTCAAACCAATGAAGTGAAAAATATTTCTCAGGACTGATCATGATGTTAACTGATTTTAATTGTTTAAATTTTGGGGGTGGGGTTAAAATTGAAGGCTGAAGTTTTAGAGTCATAGAAGAGTGAAGTGAGGAAAACAAAAAGGGGAATACACTATCTGCTGGAAAGAATGATGCTTAAGAGATGTCCTGTAAAGAGAAACGCCATGTACTTACAGAGGGAGATATTTGGTATTCAACTCTAGATTTCCTTTTTTCACATTGTTATCCTCTTTTGTCATGCTTACGTCATAGTAAAGTTGAGCGCTTCCACAGAACTGTGCTTCTGGAAATAAAGCGATCCTTCTTTTTCTTGGGATAAAGAGAGAGCAAGACCAGCAAGTGCTGTGGCGAAAAGGTGTTTAGAGGTGGCGGGGGAGGAACTGAGAGCACTGACCTGAAATGAGAGAGAAGAGCCCAACTTAGATTGGTAAGACATATAACGTGCGTCCCAAGAGATCCTCAGAAATACGTGGCGAATGGGACGGATAATAGGAGATGATCCAGGGCTTGGATTATAAGCTATTTGAATGTAAAAAGGAAAGCTGCCCTAAGAAGAACAGAGAAATTGGGAACTCTGGATTACATTCAATTTAGAATACTTAAACTTCATTTAGGGTGGAAAAAAAACAACAGGAATAATATTTGTCCATCCATCTAATAACCGTAATTAACTGAATTGTTTTCAAGTTACTATAGTTTAACAATGATTTGATCTGAAATTCTCACATATAAAATGTGCAGCAACTATTTCAGAGAGCCAAATGTCTTTGACAAAACAGGTTTTTGGAATTTTAAACTTATGGCAATTTCATCAGAGCACTGTGGTGCTCCAGCTTGGAAAAATCAAAACCATGATTTTACAGGAAAAAAAAAAATTTGTCCTTATGGACCTGGTCTGTTCCTTGTGTCTCCAGCATAACTGAACAATTTTCATGCATTTCTAAGAGCAAATTGCAAACAGACATCCCAAGTTGACATTTCAACACATCCCCAACTTAGAAACAATTGCTGCAAATGTCAGCTAGGAGAAAGTTTTGGATGTATGTGTTGGAGTGGGCCAGCCATAGCACACATTTCATAGGTTGATGCAGGTGAACTCAAGACATAGAAAATTTCTGTGGACAAAGAAAAAGGCCTACTCAGAGGAGCCTTTCCTCTATGATAATATGTGATCATTTCAGTGTGCTCCCCATTTCCTGAAAGGATCACAATCTGTTGCAAAGTCCAGAATCTTGATAGGTAAAGCAGGTAACTGAAGGACTAATTGATAAGGTTTCCAGAGCAGAGGCTGAGTCTTCTGAGTATACTGACTTTGCCTAATTGAGATCTTTTCATGCTACCTTCTCGACTGATGCAACACCAGAGGCCAACACAGAGTCCCCACTGAGGAAAGCCATTTCCTCTCCCCAGCAGATCTGGAAGGCACCCTGATCTCCAGGTACCCAGCACTCAGATGCACTGCTCTGTCAGTGTGTGATTTGAGATATATGGTGCCTCCAATGTGCCAAAAAACTATGGGGAATCACAGCTCAACAGCTTTGAGAGGAGAAGCAAGGCCAGGGACAAGGGCAGTCCTTTCCAATCAAGGGGGAACCCTTTCCAGGAGGAAAATATAATCACTTCTCAAGACCTAATCTGACCCAGGCCAGTTTATATCATTTGCATCTTGTGTTATTTGTTCATGGGGCTTATTTTCCTATGTTGTACTGTTTTTTGTCATTGTTCTAAATAAAACCATCAGTACTCGTATGACATGTGTGAAGCTTAATCTAAATGAAGGTGGCTTTTCATGTGTACAATGACGAATCTGCTCAGTTTTCAACCACAAATGAAAGATACATATGAAAGTTAAAATATTATAACAGTATTATTCAAACTTGTGGTATTTTCTCTATTTGGAAGATAGGAAAACTCATTTTTTGTTGATTCCACTTTTATTTAACATAGAACAAACTGAGTAATAGATTAGTCGGTGGTTTGAAATGGGCAAAGATGAGGGGATTCTAGTTTGGCTGAGGTAGAGGCAGACTGAGTGGAAAAAGCATTGGCAACAAGGAGCAGACAGATTTGGCCACGTGGTTGGGCTTGGGGATACAGTGGCTATAAAAATGTGTCCTTTACCCCAAGGGCATCACTGTGGAGACTTAGACCAGACAATCACAGTGGAGTAATATGGTTAAGTGCTACTGAGGAAAAAGAATGAGGTGTTGGAGGAGTCCCACAAAGGCCATCCTCTCCATCGGGGGACACAGGATATGCCAAGGAAGACTTCTAAACGGACTGTGAAGGCATAAGGTTTTGTGTTCATTCTAAGTAGTGATTTAGGCATGTGTGGGATGTAGAATATCTGAGTGTAGGTGAGAGGTAAGATGGTGAGATGGCTGTTGAGAGATAAAGCTCACCAGCAGGTCAGGGATGAGATTCAGGATGACTGGATTCTAAAGAAATTAAACCTTTTTCTAGGGCAGTGAAGACTTATACATTTTTAGGTGAGGTTCCTTTCTGTGTACAGCACATTCATTCATCAGATAATTGTCACACATCTAATAATTTTTTTTAATTTTTTATTTTTACCAAGAACATGTATGGGTACATTGTATACATAATGATCATAATCAACATGGTTATTTTGTACCTGTACATGATACATCTGAGCACTTACAAGAACTGAAGACAAAGCAGGAAAAAAGCAAATAAAAATAACAAACGCACAAAAAATGAAGAAAATCTTTCTTGAAGGAGCAGGTGGCAATTTTAGAGTGGGAAGGGGGAGGCTTACTACAAAGGTTTTGTTTCAGCAAAGATGGAAAGAAATGAAGGGAGTAAACTACATGGATATTCAAGAGAAGAACATCCTAGGCAAAGGAAAAAGGACAGAGGCAAGAGAATGTCTGGTGTGCTTATAAAAACCAAGGAATCCCATGGGCCTGGACAGGAGATGAAGTCAGAGGCATATGGATGTTGGGGAGTTGGGCTTTACTGTGAGTCAGAAAAGAAGCCACCAGATTATTATGAGCAGAAATTTGAAGTGGGTGAGCTTGTAGTTTAGAAGAATTCCTGGGGGCTGGGTTTGTAGCAAGGATAGAAGGGAGGAAATCAGTAAGAAAGTGAGACCAGTCACCTTGGAAAAAGATGGTAGTGCCTTAGATTGTAGTGGGAGCCGTGTGTATGGTCAATGTATATCGATTGTAGTGGGAGCCGTGTGTATGGTCAGAAGTTGTAGGGCGACACAAGAGATTGGATGATGAGTTGGAAGTACTCCACAAGAAGAGACAGGAAGTTCAGGATGACTTCATGCTTTTGGCTTGAATATCTGAAAGGAAAGAATTACCACTAGCTGAGTTCCACGTGAAAATGGTTAGAAGGAAGTTGGGAACAGATTCTGGGGGTAGAGGAGTGTCATGATTCGAATGTGTTCTTCAAGAGTTCATGTGTTGAAAACTAAGTTCTAAATGCAACTATGTTCAGAGGTGGAAGCTTTACGAGGTGATTAAGTCACAAGTACTTTTCCTTTATAAATGGTTTAATGCTGTTCATTCATTTGCTCATTGTGAGAGTGAATTTGTTATAAAAATGAGTTCAGCCCTTTCTGGTGCTCCGTGTGAGCTCTCTGGCTCTTCAGCCTCTTGCCATGGGGTAATGCAGCATGAAGGGTGACCTCAGACTGACCAGCCTCCAAGATTGTGAGAAATACACTTCTTTTCTTTATAAATTATTCAGTATCTGCTGTTCTATTATAGCAGCACGAAGCAGACTGGGACAATGCAGAATCCAGTTTTGTATGTGTTCAGTTTGGAATATTAATTGTGTTTCTGAGTTCAGAAAACAAACTGACAGATAGTAAAGCCTGAGTGCTAGAGAGAAGTGTCATCTGGACACAAACATTTGGGAGTATTTAGTCTGCAAAGGGTATTTAGAAATAGAAGAATGGATGGAAACACTGAAGGAATATCAGAATTGTTAGGCAATGAGGATTTCACAGTGAGAAAAATAAACCAAGTCCTTGTCCTTGAAGACCTCATGGTAAAACAAAATAAATAGATAGAGCAACAGTATAAAAATAATGAATAAAACTGTAGTGGACTGATTTCTGGATAGAGCAGAGAGCAAAATGGGAAGGCAGGGTGGGAGCAGTGCAGCAGTTCAATAGACTGCACTAACAATTTACAGGAGATACAGTATCTTGAGTTTGCTGTTGGCAATGGACTTGGGGAAAAGATTGAGGAGGCATAAGGAATTTTGGTCTGCAGAACTGAGCAACTTAAACCCACCAAAATATCTCATTTAATTGACATGAAAAAAGTCTTTAAAGAAAAACATCAGTGAGAGGCTGTGATTCCTATGACTGAACTCAGGTGGAATACTAACCCTGTTGCTTAACCACTTTGTAAACATTTATGGCTTTTTAATTTTTCCAACTTCATTTTTCTTATCTGCTTTTGAATGAGATAAATAATATTTCAAAACATTTCTATGAAGATTAAAGGGGAAATTATATAGTAGCTTTTAGTAGGGTTAGCCTGAAGCACTTAACAGCTGTAGGAGATAAAAACCTTATTCTTCCTCTATCCACCTTGGATTTATTGGCTAGGCTCTTGAAAATAAAACCAACAATAGGCAGAGGAACATGAGAAAAACAAGCAGAAATGTGTTAACACATGCATTTATAGATATTCAAGAGGTCATCAAAAATTTCAGTGAATGTTTAAGTGAAAATAGTAATTATAGCGAAAGACACATTTTCATTTTTCCCCCTCAAAATACTAAAAAAAATACAATCCTCTTTCAAATACATTTATCCCATCATTCTTGGCAATCATATGTGGGCGTAATTGGTGATGAGAAATTCAAAATGGTGGTTAGACCTTGGGCTTATATCTCATCTAAGCAAAGAACAATAGATTTGTAGAGAAGTTAAGACAAAGGAAAGGAACTTTGAGTTCTGGGATGGCAAATTATGCAAAATCAAATATATAGGGTAATTAGTAGAATATAAAGACTAATTAGCAAGGCTTTTATGTACATTCTCCTGATGTCTTCTCTAGATTCTCCACTTCACACTCTAGACTATTAAGGGTTTGAGTCATCTCAGGTGATTCATTTCTGTGCTTCTTGGCAGAGAGAGGAGGGTGGGGCACCTTACAGATGTATGTATTGCTTTAGGCTACTAATGGAAGGCCAGGAGCTCTTCTTCTATCTTTTTCTTCTCTAATCTGGCATCAGCTCAGAATAAGCCATATGCCAAAGTGACATATTTTGTTGCTTTTCACAGGTGTTTGGAAAGTGTTACTTCTCTTGCTGTCTGATTAAAATACAGAAAACTGTGTAAATTTAATAAAAACAGAACTCATTAGTTTATATAAGTAAACAATTATATTGAAGAAATAAATATTTGCAAGACCAGTTTCATTGACTATTTCACCAAATGTGTCCCTGTGATATTGAATTGGTACTCCAATAGCTGGCACCCTCAGTAGGAAGAATATCTCTTCAATAAAATTTCTAGGTCTAACTATCCTTGGTCATCCTAGCATATCTTCTATCTTTGTGGGCAGGAGGATGGAATTCTCTCATTTACCAAAGGCTGAGATAGACTTATGCAAACCTCATAAAGCAAGGTTAGGAGGGGAACAAGGAGGCAAAATTTAGATCTACTATTCTGACAGTAGTATCCATTTGATTTTACTTGTATATGTTTCAGTGTTACTGCCCATCAGGTCCTCATTTGTCTATCTAGTACTCAGGCTGGAATTCATGAGTAAAAGTCTATGACAATCTGCGCACTCCTTGAAGATACTATGTTTGTACTTGAGGATATTGAGGTATATGTGTCCACATCTCCCACAACTCTCCACTTCGGCCAATACACACGGCCCTTCTTCTTGTTCTTCATCTAATCACCCATCAAAACCATATTACATTGTAAAGCAGGACACACAATTCAGTTCCATCCTAACTTTTAACAACAGAAGACGAAACTACTGTAGTTAACTATGGGGATAAATAAAGGGATTGCAAAGGCCATAAATGCAGCATGAAAAATTAGCAGGAACATGGCCCTAGGACATGGGGACTTCCCACCCAGACTGAATCATCAGCTCACTGGTGGAAACAATTTATTTGATGCAAGTGAAACATCAAATATTTATAAATCAGCTAAACAAGAAGTTTAGGAGAAAAGCCTCTGAGACTTGAAAAAGACCAGATTTTATTCTCCAGAGAATTATAGGATTAGAAATTTATCAGGATTTGGGGCATGCACACATCTGGTGTATGTGGCTGGAACACTTAGTCTCTAAGTAAAACCTTGATCAGTGCACAGCCTCTGTGTATGGACCTTGGTGTCCTGCCACTGGAAAACCTTTCTTCTTATGTCTAAAAGACGTGGGGCTGTCAATCATACCACCAAAATAAAACTCTGATTCACTCCTTTCTCTCTATTTTAATGCCCTTACTGTAGCCTACTCTTTTGCTTAGAAAACTGAGTACAATTTTCAGAAGACAGATTGTCCTGTTCTACTTGTTTTAGAAAATAAACTTAGTTTGGAATAATTTTAGATTTATGGAACAGTCCTAAAAATAACACAGACAATTCCTGTAGATGCCTCACCCAGTTTCTCTTAATGCTAACAGATTACTATGATGTATCACAACTAAGAAACCAATATTGATTTATTTCTATAAACCAAACTGCAAACTTTATTCGGATTTAATCTGTTTCCATCCTGAAGTCTTTCTTCTGTTGCAGAATCCAACAGAAGATGTCCTGCTGCATTTATTCATTGTAGTTCCTTAGGCGCTTCTGCTCTGTGGCAGTGTTCACACTTTATTTCTTTTCATGTCAGGATAGTTGTGTAGAGTACAAGATACTGCACATTTTGTAAAATCTCACTCTATTCAAGTGTGTCTGATGTTTCTCTTGTGATTAGATCAAGGTTATGTATTTGGGGGAAGAATTCCAAAGACCTGAATCTCCTTCCTTACCTCATCAGGAGTTACTTATCAAGATGGCTGTTGCTAAAGACATTAACCTTGATCACTGGGAAATGTTTTCCAGGCTTTGTTCTTTGTAAAGTTACTATTTTCTCCTCTCCCATATTCTCTTTATTGAATCTGAATTACCAAGTATAGACCACACTCAAATTGGTGGTGATAGGTGGATGCGGTGGTGGAATTGCCACTTCTACTTTTGATCTAATGAAAATCTTTTATCCACATTGAGTGAATTAAAAAAAAATCCTCAAAGATCAGATACCTAAAATCTTTTGGTGGTTTTTCATGGTCCGGGGGATAAATGTGAAATCTCATTCATTCTATGTCATTCACCTGCAGCGCACAGCCCCTTGCCCTCTCCCTGCAGTGACACACAACTGCTTAATTTCTGTGACTCCTACAAACCAGGTCTTAACTCAAGTGTCAAATCCTCAGACAGGCCACTGTGGCTTACTCTACAATTGAAGTTAGTGCTTCCCATTGTCACTTCTTCATAGAGATAATTGTAGTTTTCTTCATGGAGATAATTATAGATTATCTCCATTTATTAATTTGTAATTATTGGCATACAAGAAAGAAAAACTGATTAGAACAATTCTATCACCTTGGCTAAAGTAGTGCATTCAGTAATAACAGCAGCATTGAGCACAGCCTAGAAAATGACAAACTGTGATTAACTATCAATTTGCCACCTTTAACCATATGAACTAGATTTGTGGTTATATAACAACATCTAAAATAAACCAGAAGCTTGTATGCAGTAAGTATGCCCTCAATACGGCGATTTTACCCTCAGGGGAGAAAATTCCAAAGTAATTAAGGAGGAAAAAATAGAGAAACAGTGTTGACTTTGTATCCAGATATGCAACTCAATGTAGTTATTAAATCTAGAAGTTTTTTGGTGGAATTTTTTGGGTCTTCTATGTACAGTATCATGTCTCTGCAAATAATGATAGTTTAACTTCTTCCTTTCCTATCTTTATTCTTTTTATTTCTTTCTCTTGCCTGATTGCTCTGGTTAATGTTTCTAGAACTATATTGAATAATAGTGGTGATAGTGGACAACCTTGTCTTGTTCCAGACTTTAGTGCAAAAGCTTCCGATTTCTGACCATTTAGTGTGATGTTGGACATTGGTTTGTCACAGATGGCTTTTATCGGATTTAGATATAGACCATCTATTCCTAATTTCTGTAGAGTTTTTAATCATGAATTGATGTTGGATTTTGTCAAATGCCTTTTCTGCATCTATTGAGATGATCATGTGATTTTTGTCTTTGATTCTGTTGATATGGTGTGCTATATTGCTTGCTTTGCATATGTTGAACCATCCCTGCATCCTGGAATGAATCCTATTTGGTTGTAGTGTAAAATCTTCTTGATAACCCGTTGCATGCTGTTTGCCAGTATCTTACTGAGAATTTTTGCATCTATGTTCATTAGGGAAATTGGCCTATAGTTCTCTTTTTTGGTTGAATCCTTTTCTGGTTTTGGTATCAGGGTAATGCTTGCTTCCAGGAATGATTTTAGAAGGACTGCTTCCTTTTCAATTTCTTTAAAGAGTTTGAGGAGTAGTGGTATTAGATCATCTCTGAATTTCTTGTAGAATTCAGCTGTGAAACCATCAGGACCTGGATACAAGGTCAACACCCAAAAGTCAATGGCATTCCTATATACCAATAACAAATTCACTGAGAAAGAAATAACAGAAGAGATGCCTTTCACAATCACATCAAAAAAATGAAACACTTAGGAATCTATCTAACACAACAAGTAAAAGTCTTTTCATTGAAAACTACAGCACTCTAAAAAAAAAGAAATTGAAAGAGATTTCAGACAATGCAAAGATATCCCATGTTCATGGGAAGGAAGAACCAACATAGTGAAAACAGCCATACTTTCTAAATTACTATACACATTTAATGCAATTCCAATGAAAATACCAATAACATACTTCACAGAAATAGAGAAAACAATCATAAAATTCACCTGGAACCAGAAGATACTAAGAATAACAAAAACAATCCGGGGCAACAGGAATAAGGCAGGGGGTATCACCATCCCTGACTTGAAATTATACTATAAAGCTACTGTGATAAAAAACAGCATGGTACTGGCATGAAGACAGACCTGAGAACAAATGGAACAGGTTAAAAGATGCAGAAACAACTCCAAACACATTCAATCCCCTCATTTTTGACAAAGGAGCCAAACACCTTCACTGGAAGAAAGATAGCCTCTTGGATAAATGGTGCTGGATAAACTAGCTTGCCACATGCTGAAAACTAAAACTAGATATGTGTCTCCCATCATGTACTAAGCTAAAATCAAAGTGGATCAAAGATCTAAACATTAAAACAGAAACTCCAAATCTACTGGAGAATAGAATAGGAAGAACTCTTGGAGACAGAGGTGTTGAAAAAAAATTTATGAACAGAACCCAGACTGCACGGGAAACAATACAAAGAATCAGGCTTGGGACCACATCCTATTAAAAGCCTTTTACATAGCAAAAGAAATCACCAGAGAGTGGGGTGAAAATGCACAGGCTGGGAAATAATTTTTGCCAGCTGTCCCTCAGACAAAGGTCTAACAGCTAGAATATATAAAGAATGCAAAAATCAACCCCCCCCCAAATTTAAAGACCTTATCCAAAAATGGGCATCTGAAATGCATAAGCATTTATCAGACAAAGAAATAAAAATAGCAAATAAATATATGAAAAGTTGTTCAACATCACTGGTCATTTGAGAGATGCAAATCAAAACAACACTTAGATTCCATCTCACTCTAGAAAGAACGACTACTATCAAGAAGTCAACCAATAACAAATGCTGGTGGGGTTGTGGGGGAAAAAAGGAGCCTTCCTCCACTGTTGGTGGGAATGTAGACTAGTCCAAACACTGTGGAAATCAGTGTGGAGATTCCTCAGAAAACTACAACTAGAGGTTCCATTTGACCCAGCTATTCCTCTGCTTGGTATCTTCCCAGAAGAATTAAAATCATCATACCACAATGATATTTGCACAACCATGTTCATAGTTACACAATTTGTAATAGTTAAGTCTTGGAAACAACCTAAATGCCCAACAACTAATGAATGGCTGAAGAAGATTGGTTTTTCTACACAATAGATTACTACTCTGCCATAAAAAGGGTAAACTAGAGACATTTATAGGTAAATGGATGTACCTTAAGAACATACTCTTAAGTGAAATAAATCAGACACTCATGAGTATACATTGAATGAGAAACCATAAATGTAAACAAGGACAAAGAGGTATAATAGATATTATGTAAAAAAAATAAAGAAAAGAATTCAAAAGAGAGGAGAACTAGAAAGGGAGAAGGGAGAAAAGAAGGAAGGGAAAAAGAAAAGAAAGAAGAAAGGGAAACATGGAGAAATGTAAATAATCCAGCTGCAAATAGGGAAGGGTAGGAAAACAGAAGGGAGGGAAGGGAAAGAGCGGGGAAAACCGAGATACTTCATGCACAGGTACAAAATAACCATGTTGAATATGATCATTATGTATACAGTGTACCGATACAAGTTCTTGGTAAAAAATAAAAATAAAAAATAAAAAAAGAAAGTTTAAAAAAATAGAGAAACAGAAGAAGAGGAAGAGCTGAGAAGCAAGGCTGGAGGATAGGGGATGATTATGCATATTTTGGGAAACTGGTAGAAAAGACAGAAGGAAAAGAGGGAAGAAATAAAAACAAGAATGGAATAAAAATAATAACACCAAAAAGCTAGAAACAAATTTCATGCTCATATAAAATCAAGAAAAAAAGAAAGAGGAGTAAAAAAAGGAGGGAAAAAAAAAAAAAAACAAACCAGCAACGACAGCAAAAGAAAAAAAACAAAACAAACAAAAAACAGAAAAATGTCCACTTCCAAGTGTGTCTCTGCTGTCACCAGTAGACAGAAAGGCAGGCTCAAATCTGTGTTGATTAATCCCAGCAGTAGATTTACTGCAGGGTAGTGGGTAATCCAAGCAAGATTTCACCACCAATTCCACTACAATTTAGGCTGGTCTCTGACTGTGAGGTTGGAACCCAATTTGTACAACTAGAGACACGTGGTGTGTCTCCTGCCAGTGTGAACTCAGCTCCCTGCGGGTTTGAACTTGGCTCCTTGACCTCCTGCCAATTTGGACTTGAACTCGCCTCTGCCTTGCCCTGGCACAGAGAGCCACCTGGAGCTTCTCTGAGTTCTGAGTTTGGCCCCTCTCCAAGATGGTAACCAGCTGATTGCCCTCTTCTGGGGGACATCTGAACCCAAATAACTCACCAGTCACTGCAGCCCACTGTGTCCACTGCTCTACTCCACTGGTGCATCTTTCTGTGGAGGTCTCTGGGGTCGCCAGTAGTCACCGTGAATCTGCAGGCTTCAGCTACCTCTCCCACGCTGGGAGGCGGGGCTCTGGGAGAAAGCACTGTCCGTCACCGCCTTCTGTGCTGAGATTTCTCTCTTTGCTCTCCCTATGGGCTTCAATTCTCACTTCAGATCCTTGCTGGGTCCTGGAAACCCACTTCCCTCCTTTGTCTCTTCCTCACATTGCCATATTACAGTGTCTGGGCAACAAATCTCATAGAGATTGTTTCTCTGCTGTTCACCACTCCACCATCTTCCCAGAAGTCCTCTTAGTCTGTAATTCTGTATTTATTTAACACTTGACTCCTTCATGGATCTGTAAAGGTCATATGGCCAGGGGCTGTGTGTGTTCATCAGTTATACAGCTCTGTATATAGAACTCGGAAAAAAAGGTTTGGATGACTGAGCACAAGAAGAGCTGATTAAAGAGCAGATCACTATTCACATAGCCAGACAGGGTGGTGCATGCCTGTAGGCAGGCATGAGGAGGCAGAGACAGGAGAAGCAATTCAAGTTCAAGGCCAGCCTGGGCTACATAGTGAGTGCAGTCCAGCCTGAACTACACAGTGAGACCCTGTCTCAAAAAAACAAAAAACAAAACAAAACACAAGAAAACCAAAGAAGCGGTCACTGTTCACAGTACTGTTGAGAGTAAAGTTGCTAGAAAATTGTATTCTGACCTGAGCTTCTAGAAAAACGTGCTTCAAACCATGTTGTAACCTGCGATGATGAGACATACCTGCTCTTTGTGCTGTGCCGATACATTCTCTATACGGAAGACCTCCAAAGCTTGACCTTAAAAATACGACCACTCTTACAAATAAAGAGGATTCTAAATGAAGCTTCCTTCTGTGGTTGCCAGCTTTCCCATCGAAGCTGACGATGGGTGAATCTAACTGGTAGACAAGTTTGTGGCCGGTGGGAGACAGGCCTGGGGAATTAAATCGTGTCCAGTCTACCTTTGTAAGATGAGATTCAAAATGCTAGGTATCCTTGAACAAATAATGAGAAGCTTCAAAAGGTGCTAGTAGCCAGAAAATATAAAAGAGTTCCATTCATTAGTGCACAGAGACCCTCAATAAGTATTTACCAAAAAGTGTATACTGTTGCTAGGCTTAGCAAATCAAAATACAGAATGTCCAATTCAATTTGAATTTTAGATTAAAAAAAAGAATGATTTTTACTACATGTCTGTCATGTAGTAAATGACAAGCATTAAAAATGCATTAAATTTTTTTATTGTTGATCTGAAATCAAATTAAACTGGGTATTTTATATTTTATCTGGTAATCAAGGAAGGAGGGAGGGATGAGGTCAGGGGAGGGGAAAGAACACAAGAGAGGGAAGAAATGGGGTTATGTTTGTGTCATTAGACTCTCGATTCCTTTGATTTTCGATTTCTCAAGAAAACACCTGACCCCAATTTGACATTTCATGAGGAACTAGCTATTGGGGAGGAATAAGTTAGTCAGCCAGCTTGGAATTTCTTACTGTTAACTGGCAAATTGGTTTTTAACTAAAATGTGGTGTGTCCTTTAGCTTGGTAGAGGGAAGGAATGTACTCATCTTAGAGACAGTCATATTCCATTCCATGTGACAGTTATATTTTACATATAAATTAATGAAATAATTGTCTAATTTTATACCCATTCCTGAGACCAAAATGACTGTAATTGCAGCCTTGAGAGCGTGTTCAGCTGCAAAGCTCTTTGATTCTTTGGCCACACTTTATTTCTTCAACTGAAGGGTGGAAGTATGGATTCATTTGTTTGTTACATTTTATATATCAAATGTATTCAAATAAAATGCAATAAAAGGCAGAATGCTTTAATCTGAAGGACAGATTTGCTTTTAGAAGACATTTGCTTGAGCCCAGATTAGTTTCTGCTTTATTTCCTTCTATTTACATTCTGACAGCATTGAATTAATTGGATGCATTTCCAGTTCTGTTTACTATGCTATTTTTTTTTTCCCCGTCTTTGATGATTCCAAGCATTGCCTTCACCTTCTGCCTTGGAAAGCCTTTGTTCCTTGCTACAGTCACTCTTCCTTAATATTTTATAGACTGGACCAAATCATCCTATAAGACGCTTAGGGAATTTGTTTCCCTACATTTATACTCTCCCCTGGAAGGGACTCTGGCCTTTTACTCTCCTTCTTCCATCCATCTGCATGCGGCCCTCTGTTGCTCCTGCCACACTGAACTGTATCATTTTACAGGTCTGTCTTGTCACCAGTTGGAAACTCAAGAGTGGGAACTGATTCTATGTCCTAAACTTCACAATATACCTAACTTAGGTTTAGTGAACTGAACTCATCCTGCCACATCCATGTCTCTGATCCTTATTTTCATGCATTACAAAATTGTCACACAAATGTGCACGTATGCGTGTGCACACACACATAGACACACAGGTGATTTCCAGTCACTTAAAGCATGTCTTGCTAATCTATATTCTTTACACACTAGAGCTAAGCTGGCTTCTTCTCTTAACAGTGAGCCAACTAAGACCCAAGAAAATAAGTAAGCTGCCCAAGAAGTGGGGATCACTTCAGAGACAAAACCCAGGTTTATTCCAATGATGGTGACAATTAGAGACTGCCAACCTTCTCAGCTCCCCCGCCTCTTTGGGCAGGTCAGGCGGAAGTGGCTATCACTGGCACAGCCCCTCGGGCAAGCCAAAGAGCAGCCTGGGAAAGTGGCGTGGATTGGCCATGCACACAGCACTTTCTCACATGCCAGTACCTGACCACTCTGCGAGTCCTGCTTCCTCTTGGTCAAAAGTCTCACTGGCAGATGCAGTAAGTCCTATCTGTGGGCTCTTCGGGGGCATTTTCCTAGAGCCTCTTCAGGCTCAGTTATTGACGACCTTGGCTGAGACTGTTCTTGTCATATTCTGCTGACCTGAGTTCACTTGGTGTGAATGGAAACAGAGGAGCTGGCTCCATGGAAATTCTTTCTACAAAAACAAATTTACTTTCTTTTCAAAATACAAATTCCATTTGCTAAGCGGAGTGGCCTTTATGTATTTGGCAACAGACACAGGCTTGCCCTGCCCCTGCCCCTTCAGAAGTTCAGAGGTAAGAATGTTTTACCCTTAGGCGATTTCCAGAGCCAACCTCGAGACAATATTTCAGCATGGATTTCCCAGCCTGGTTTTCTTCTTTTAGAAGATAAATACCTGCTTACTTGCTGCTTGTCCTCAATGATATGCTCGATATGCCTTTTTTTTTCCCTTCCTCCCTTCATCTCTTCTGTTTCTAGATGGGAATCTGTGCTAGGTGAAAAATAGCATGAGCATCCTCAAAGCCAGAAGCCCTTCAACTTTGCTTAGATGAATCCTACTTCTCAACAAGTGGGAAAAAAAGGCAGAAAAGGAATGAACTTTGGCTAAGTGTTCACACTAGCAGAAATAGAGCAAACACTCAGGTTTTCTGGTTTCCTGTCCAGGTCTCTGCACACAGAAGACTTGTCAAATACCACCAAAAGGGGGAGGGGCTCAAATATTGAAAACATTCATCAAAAACTTCCTATCAGTGTAATCTTTCAAATTCCTCTTCATTCTTGTCTTTCTTCCTTTATCTATTCATATATTTTAATTTCTTCATCTGCATTTACTTTGCCGGGAAGTTCTCTTGATGCCCTTGGATGTGTCCTTCCAAGCTCAGCTCTGTGAAGTGCTGGGACGGTCTCCCCACATGTTAGAATGAAGAGCTCTAAACCTAACTGGGTCAGGATTTCTGGACAACTTTTTTTTTTTTTAAAGAGAAATTATTTAAAATCTGGGCGTTCTCAAACGAAAGCCATAGAGCAAGTATAGGAATTTTTATTTTCAGGAATACATCAGCTGATCAGAGCATGAAACAAAAATATTCAAGTTTGAGGACCTCTGGGCTACGTTTTTAGGCTAGAAGTAGTGAGCACATATACCTCTCAAGGATGAGCTCCTTGTAGGAAATTTGGTAGCATGCGTGTCCTCAATCGCCCATTTAGTCCAATTAATGTTAGTGTTTAGAGAGAAGACGAAGATGAAGGAGGAGGAAAGGAGGGGAGGAGAAGGAGAAGAGAAAGAAAAAGGATGAGGGGAGGAGGAGGAGGAGGAGGAAGAAAGAAGTGTCTTATAAAAAAGATTTAGATATGAATACTCACATTATGTTAAAATTACACTTCACATTTTCTTAAAATGACTCCATCGAACCAGAGTTTAAGGTCGTCTGTGCTACTTGTTTATGTCTCTGCGGTACCTAGAGCTATGACCAGTAGATGACCGTGAATTTACTTACCGAACGAGTGAGTGGTTGATTGGATGGGTGAGTGAGTGGAGGAGTGAGAGAATGCTGCTCTGGCCTGCCTGTGAGCACTCTGAGTACAGAGAGGAGTCTTGCGCCTTCCTAAATCCCCAGCACCCACTGGAGTGCCTGGCCCAGGCCGGCCGCTAATATGTTTTACAGTGAAATACACCCCTTTCTCTTCTGTCATTGCCCTGCAACAGGATTTAACTGGAACCATCCCTCCTAAGGGGAATAGAATCTCATTCTCACTTGCCTACTGCTTTTTCTTTGCCAGAGACACCTCACTTTCCAAATTGTAAGTTTAGCTTAAGTATACACTGCTTAGCTCAGATTTTAATATACAAACGTGAGTGTCTAGAATTCCGATTTTGTGGCTTATCAGAACTTTCACCGAAGAGTGACCTAAAAAGTGGAGGAAGAATTAAGTACCTAGATACACAGCAAAAAGACACTGGAAGAGGGACGAAAACAGCAGAGACAAGACGCTCATGATGAACTTTGGAATGGCAAATTATTAAAAGTATTAGCGTTCCTCCCACCCCCCACCATTCATGAAAAAACTTGAAAGAGTCACATCAATAAAGAGAAAAAAGAAAGGAAAGAAATCTCTTATTGGATCTATTCTGAGTAAAGAGATCCTAGACCATGTTTTTCAGAGTGATGTAATGGCGAACATCAGAGAATGACCAGGAGGAATTCTGACCTACATCTGCATTTCAGAGTCACTCCAGGTGATTTTTAAAGATTGAGATTAGCCTAAAGAACGAGATTCAGTGAAGAAAGAATGTCTCTCTGAGAAATAGATACACCTCTGAGGCCAATTGCTGCTGGATCTGGAAGGGAAGGAGTCTGAGAAGTTGGATTATTGGCCTTAATCATTAGTTTCACAGGGGCAGTGCTAACCATTCACCCCCCCTACCACGAGTGTGTGGTAGTGGAGTGCATTACCCACCATGGGACTCTGAGGGTGAATGCCACCTTGGAGGGATATTAATGGGTGTAATACAGACAGAGGTAAGAAATATGTATGCCTTTTGAGGCTTACCATCTACTGATTCTGCCATCACTAGGAACTTGGGTATTCACTGGCCTCTTATCCTGGGCTTTGGAATGAGACACAAAGAGCAGATATTCACTAGACCTGCATCTTGAAGTAAGCCTGATGGAACATACTAGAGCCTGGCCGAAGTCTCGGGCTACATCTGGAAATTTTGGGAAGAGTCTCAGAAGGGCTCCATGGTGTCTTAATACTGTAATTCTGAGACAAAATAGGCCTCAGCTCTTGTTTATTTATTAATTTATGCTGTCATTCGATAAATGATTACCAAACACTAGCTCTCACACTACTTGAGTCTGTGGCTGGTACTGCTAAAGCCGTATCAAGATTTGTGTACTTACATGACATTCTATAGAAAAGCTTTATGGCTTTCCTGAGCTATTCTATTTTAATGTTTAGATCTTTGATCCACTTTGATTTGAGTTTAGTACATGGTGAGAGACATATATCTAGTTTTAATTTTCGACATGTGGTTAGCCAATTTTTCCAGCACCATTTGTTAAATAGGCTATCCTTCTTCCAATGAGGGTTTTTGGCTTCTTTGTCAAAGATGAGGTATTTGAGTGTGCCTGGGGTTGTTTCTGC
>PVJO010023300.1:0-26376 GCA_004026905.1 Hystrix cristata | reverse complement strand
TTTATTTCTATTAATTTTATGGTGGTCTGAGAAAATACTTTAAATAATCTTAATTATATTTGTTTTTATGATGTATCTTATGTTCTAAAATGCATTTTCTCTTGGCGAATGCTGTATGCGAGCTTGAGAAGAATGTGTAGTCTGCTGTTGTTGAGTGAAGGATTCTGTAAATGTCAATCAGGTGAAGGCAAATGATAATGCTCTTTAGATGTACTATAGCCTTACTTGTTTTCTACCTACTTAGTCTGTGAATTCTTAAAGAAGACTCCTGCAGTCTCTATTATAGTGTAGTTGTCTATTCCTCCTTTAAATTTTGCAAGGTATTGCCTTGTATATTTTGTTATTCCGTTAGGTTCATTTACAATTTAGACTCTTGTTTTCTTAGAAAATTTGCTCCATTTTACACTTTTTTAAAAATTAGAGTTTTCGGTACACATCCCTAATAATGGGCTAAGTTTAATTCAAATATAACACTATACTGTTCTACCTGTAATCAAGTATCTTTCTACAAAGATACTTGAGATTCTCAATTTCTTCCTCCTATCACCAATGATATTATGGTCTTCATTTCACTCATATATATGCTAAACCCTCTGTACAGTCTTTTTATTATTGCTTAAAGTATATAGGGTGAAAAAGACAGATTTTGAACATGTAATCCTAATAAAGTGTGATATACACTATGTTCATGTTGCATTAAATACTCTTAAAATTTCATTTACTCTGATGTTTTATCTTTTATGCCAGATAAAAACGCAAGTAATAAAATATCATAGTTTATATTCATTTATTGCTTCTCTAACAGTTTATTTTTAAATAAAATGTCAGTTTCTGATCTCTATATTTTCAAATCTGCCTCCAGAATTTATTTTTACATTTACTATGTGGCAAGTCTAGAAACTACCAATTACATAGATTTTTAGCTTTTGAGAAAGGATTCTATTTCATCTCTTTATTTGAAAGGTATCTCCAAAACCATAGAAAGATAATTCTATAGTTGTTTTTTTCTCTCAAAAATTGAATATCTCCCCTCCCCACTTTCTATTTGTTTGCATGGCCTCCGTTGAGAAGTTTATAGTAATTCTTATTTTTGTTGCTTCTTAAGGTAATGGGACATTTGTCTTTAGTTTCCTTCAATATTGTCTTTTCCTCTTCAGTTTCCAACAGTTCAAATAGGATATATTAAGGTAGGTTTTTGTTTGTTTGACTTCTTCAAATTTTTCCTCTTTGGTGTTCTGTTATTTGGCTGTGGTTTGCTCTTTGTAATTAAATTTAGAAAGTTCTTTGACACTAATTTTTCAAATACTCCTCCCATCCCATTTTCTTTTCTTTTGTTACTCAAATACAGGTATTTTGCATGTTTTGTCTTTTAGTTATCACATTTATTATTGTTTTTTTAAATTCTTTTTTGCCTTCAGATTTCAATGCAATAAATTACTATCACACTTGATCTTAGCCAAAAGGCTGAGAAGAGATATTAAAATACTATTGACCTATCTTTAAATTCACTGATTTTTTTCTCTGAGGTTTTGGGGCTGTGACCTTCTGAAGTATTACAGTTTATCCTCTAGTAAATGGTTTATTTTTCCCCCTTTCTCTTACTAGTTCCCCTGGCCAATGCATTCAGAAATTATTTCTTTGAATATCCATGTTTTTGGCTGAATATATTTTTGTTCTTAGTTGGTACCAGAAGGATGAAGAGAACAGGAAAGTTAGAGACATTTTAGAAAATTTTTAATTTAGTGACATCTTTCACAAATTTTCATTATGAGAACATGATTAAATTCTTGAAAGAAAGCCTGAGGAAGTGTGATGAAACTTTGCAGCCACTAAGAGCTAATCATCCTGCTGGTCTACACAAAGCCTCCAAAAACTCATCAAAATAACATTTTATGTTTCCCACCAACTGGGGAATTGCTCTACCAACACCCAGTCCTAGCAAGTTATCTTGGTTCTTGAGTCTCTCTGAGCATAACTGTGTCTTTAGATTTCTCAATAGTGATTTATCCTACATGTTTAATCTTTTGATAGACCTAGGGAAGTGTGCTGACTTTCAATTTACCTAGCTTTTTCATGTTTTAAGAATGGAAATGATTCTCAAGTTCCTATATGTTGAAAGTAGAGATTTAAAACAATAGAAAAAAATTTTAAATAGATAGCTATCAAAAACATCTGGAAAATGAAAAAACAGGTAAAGACTACAGAGAGTTGATATTTGGGGGAAAAGGAGTGCCACAACACAATCTTCCAGTTTCTAAAGGCTTTGTTCCAGAACAGAATCCACTCCGCCGTGAAAGAGCTAGTAGCATTTTAATGGAAAACATGACATCTATCTGACATGAAAAATAAGAAAATATAATGTAGTGAGTCACCACTTCGGAAAGTAGAAGTAGAGAGGAATCCCAAAAATTTATGCATAAACTCTGCTCAAATATGTGAATTTTCAGTGAATGATGCATTTGCAATGGAGATTGTAGCATTATTTAAGAAACAAATATGCTGAACTGAGATTTTAATTGTGACTTAAGAGACAGAACTCGAAGCTTGAGTAAAGACAAATCAATTGGCAACTAAAGTAGATAAACAAAAAGCAAGTTAAAAAAAAATCCATGCTGTTTAATAAGGAAAATGCACATGACCCATTCTCAATAGAACAGACAATGAGAGGAGTGTAAACACACATAATCTAAATGTTGAAATTGGTAGACAAATATTTGAAGACATAACGATGTTCAGTAAGCAAAACATTCTCAAAACTAATACAGACACAGTCCTCAGTGAAGAAACAGAAAATCCTGAAAACGAAAAATATTTACTGGGCATTTTAATGGAATGTAGGCCAAAAAGCTAATCAATGAAAATGACTCAATATAGAAAAAAGAAAAACAATACTGAAAAACAGTGAATAAGGCTCTGGACTAGTAGGAACTACATTCAAGATGTAACATTTGTGTAATTGCTATACAGAAAGATAGGCCCAGAAATATTTTAAGGAATACTGGTTTAAAAATGCTCCCTATTTTTGTGAAAGACCCCAATTTTCAAACTCATGACTTTCAGGAAATCTTAGGATAAGTGACACACCTTTTTTAAAAGCCTAGATTTAGGATAATTGAATTTGCAAAAGCCAAAACAAAAATTCTTGTATATAGACGGAAAAAAATCGACATATTCCGTACAGGGAAATAACCATGCTAATAATGGTGGATGTTTCGTGACAACTCACGAAGGCCGGAACACACTGGATCTTCAGGTCTAAAAAAAAACAAACAAACTGGCAAGTCAGAAGTTCATGTCCAGTAAAAATACATTTCAGGAATAAAGACATACTGAAAATAATTTCAGATAAATAAAATTAAGGACATGCATAAATATAACAGAATTATATTACAAGGGGGAAAAATACTAAAAGAAGTTCTCCAGGTTGAAAGAAAATTATACCAGAAATAAACATGAATTTTCTGGTTTCTTAAAAACAAAGAAAAATTAAGAACATCCAAAAATGGCAAGTATTGGGACAAATACAAAATATTAATTTCTATCTTAAGTTGTTTAAAATATACACAGGTCTTTAAAGCAAAATTTATGACTCCATCATATTGAATGTTTAATGTATGCAAATGTAAGATATAAGACAACTATAGCATAAAGAATGTAAGGTAGTAAATTAGTGATCTAGCTACAGATTTATTATATAGTTTTATAAAGTAGTACAAAATTAACTGTGGACTTTGCAAATTTGGATATACATAATTCAATTCTTAGAAAAAAACACTACAGAAGTAATAAAAAGGGATATAACTGAAAGCCAAGAGATATATTAAAATGGGTTGATAAAGCATTTCAAATACGCAAAAATGAGTTTAAAAAGAGGGAATGGAGGGACAAAAATGGTGGGCAACAAACAAAAAACATAAATGGTAGACCTAATTCCAACCAAACACATAATTGTGTTCTATATTAATGATCTAAACACTCCAATCAAAAACATAGATTATTAATGTACATTAGAAGATAATATCTAGACCACAGTTAATAATGTATTGTAATTTTGAAAATTGCTGAGGATGTATCTTATGTATTCTCACTACAGAAAAACTATGTAAGGTGATAAATATATCAATTATCTTGTGCTAATCATTTCACAACATATACACCAAACAGTATACCAATTTTGTTCATCTGTTATAATGCTGGGAGTAGAGGAGAAGACAGAAAGGAGATATCCAATGATTACTGTCTGTAAATGTTGGATAAAAAGTGTAAATTGGCAATATTAACATCAGATAAAGTATACTTATGGGCTAAGAATATTATCAGAAAGAAAGATGAACATTTTGAAATGATAAAATTTTTATCAATGAATCATGACAATGTAAATAAACATGATGATTACGTATCAAAACAAAAGCCTCAGCATACATAAAGAAAAATGCAATTTCACCATCACAGTGGAAGATACTATGTCTCCATCTCAGCATGTATGTTGACATGTGTCTCCAGGTGGCCCAGTGATATCTGTGAATGATAGTAGAGTGTCATGAGCTGTCAGCCCTGTGTCTTATGCCTCATGCACAATATAGGAAAAATTAAAAAAAAAAGCAACAAGGAAATAACTCTGGTTGTTCTGTTGTTTCTCAAATTCTAAAGTCTCTAGTCAACCCATCTTCTTTACAGCTTTCAGAATCCTTGTGCAATTATACATTGAATTATTTCCAGGATATTTAGTTGTATTTAGAAGGCACAAAAGGAAAAACCGAATCTATACTGTTCCAGAACAGGAAGTCCTACTATACTCTTAATGTTCAAATTACCTTATCTTTGACTAGTAAGAAATATTCAAGTCAGTTTTTGTGTCCTTCTGATATGATACCAGTAGTTTTGAGTTGCTTTTCTGTTTCCTAAAACAGCCAGTTTTCTCATGGGGAAATCATAAAATAATCAATACATGACATTTAGTTTGTGTGAGGAACAGTTCCGAACAAGTTCCCAGCCTAGGCCATAATAACTAGTAAAGAGTTTGAGTGCTTCAGAAAGATGGATTTTTGCTGTTCCGGAAGCCCTAACAGAAGTAATGATATCTCTTTCTATTCTTCAGCCCAAAAGTCTGGGCAGAGAACAGAGTAAAAAACAAACAGACAAACAAGAAAACTAGATAATTGATGATATAGTTGAAACACTGAGTCAACTTATAAATCACTAACTCCAAAGTTCCTGCTTTGGGAGATGTGATCAAAAAATGAAGTGAATGTTTAAATTTAAAAAAATCATTACACTAGAAGACAAATTGTAATTAACCCCACTTCCCCTAGCTTTGAACACACTTATCCCATTATTCTTGCCAGTTTCTGAAGTAGTTCTGGAAGGCCTCTCTCGTGAGTTCTTTAGTTGTGCTATCATGGCTGCCAAAATGTCCTGAAATGATTCGAAACCTTTACCTGTCATAGTTAGGTTGACTCAGGGGAAGAGCCAGAAGTTACATGGTGCCAGATCTGGTAAAAGAAAAAAGAAAAAAAAAAAAGAAGAAGAAGAATAAGAACACACCTTAATATTTTTAAGAGCCTGTCCTTTCCACTGAATAGCACTTGGCAACAGCATTCACTGTACTATTTCTCACACCCTGTAAAGACACTCATGACACAAGACCTCCATGACTGCATCAAAAAGTAGCAAGAATGGTGGGATAAGGGTGTTTTAAGCAAGGAAGACTCTTTCGAGGAGGATTAATGGCAATGTATCTTTACTACAATATTCTTTAAAAATTAAACCAAATACTTTAGTCAACCTTTGTATATACTGATTCGCTGTACATCCATTGGTCCATTGTATTCATTAAGACAAAATTCATTCCATCTGCTTTTATATGCAACTGAGCCCATCCTAATTTCTGTTAAGTGAAGAATCAAGAAAGAGCTTCAGAGCTTCTGCCTAATCCAATAGACATTTTTACAGAGAATACTGAAGGTCGGACCACTTGAGACACGTGTCTCAGATCTCATAGCTGGGACTGCAAACTTTACATACAAAATATCCCTTAGGACACTGAATCAGTCTTCAATCAGTCTTGATTGGAATAGGAACTTTAAACTACTGTTAGTAAACACAAAGTTGAAATACAACTATTTGCACAAAGAATTAACATTCGTCTGATACAAATTCCATCATTTTTTACTAAATGAAACAGCACAAGAAAGAAAATCCTGAAGTCTATGTACGGTAAGCACCAGTGGTAAAGGCTTTAAATCACTCTTTCAAATAAACTGGCTTAGTGATTTTCAAATATAAAAGCATAAAGGAAAGAGTCTGAGATATTAAGTAATTGGAATCCAAGCAAAAATATATCTGCTGAACTTCAGATAGCTAAACAAGATGTGTAAATGGAAGACGGAAGAATCACATAAAACCCTGATGTTTTGAGATCATACTTTTTGGGGAAAAAAAAACACTAAACAAGCATAATTGCCTTGTACGTTAAAATTCTCCAATTTTTCATCCTCGAGATCATCTTGAATACCATCAATCTTCCAATACTAATCGCATATACATGTCCACATTGAGAGGATTCTGATCTGCTCATTACATCTTTAAAATCATAAATGGCTGTCTAATTCTAATTCTCTGAGATTGTGCCACCAGAAATTCAAACGAAAGGGCAGAGGTGAGAGAAGTTGGAGAGTACTTAGAATAATGTCACATATGCACAAGGACATAAAAAGCAATTAATTCATAACAGAATTATTAGATGAAAAGGAGTAGAACAGTTTTACAGCCACATAAACTCTGTAAGCCATAACACCCCAATCAATATGACAGTCAATTTCTGCCAGCAAAATCAGAATATTATTGAAAAACAGAAGCAGTGGAAAAAATCAATGAAAATATTTCTTTACAGTTATTCACAGATACATGGACAACTGGTCGACTTTCTTATACAATTAGTATTATCCATATGTGATGTTTTAAAAACTGCATGTGTTCATGATTAATTTTATTACCTGAATGTAGCTTATCAGTGATTTTCCTACCCATAAAAATAAGAGGGTTTTCATATACAATTAGTTGTAATACCTAATTTAACTCCTCTGCTTCTACTGTGGAAGCCATTAATTTCGTACTGATACTTTGAGTTTCCTTTAAACGTTTGATATCCAGAAAGTACACTGAAACTGGGACTGTTCTTCCAAGGTCACCCATGGCTTGAAAGGAAGGAAAATATAGCTTTTATATATAAGATGTCTTCTGTCACCAAAGAAGAGAACACATAGAAAAAGCGGTGACTATTTCTAGTAGATTCTAAAATGTTCTACCCAGATCCTCTCCACAAGGTCAACGTATTCATTTCCCAGCTGCTGTGAGCGTTGTCTTTTAAAGGTTCAGAGCTGCCCTCCATGCTCAGAGAACTGCCTTAGGAATAAAAGATGGAGGGATGTTCACCTTTACTCCTTCAGGTCTAGACCGTAACTAATGACTGATTGATGTCAGGTAGCACAGAAACAGATCACCCACTTCAAGAGCTGCAACCCTGAGCATAGTCTATGCTGCAGAGCTTCTGCAGGAGCCATGCTGAAGGAGACTCTAGCTAAGAATGCATCTTTCTCAGCTGGAACTCTCATTCCGTGTCCCTCACTTACCTCCTCCGGAAAGCAACCTGTCGTACATACAAGTTCTATTCGTAAGAATTCCTGTTTCAGCCTATGAAAAGCCTGACCTAATATAGTTTTAAATGGGAGACCTGATGTGTGCTTGATGTAAAGCTTGTTTTCTGAGGGCTGTAAAACTAAAGGAAACTCACCTCTGTCTTCCGGAATTACCTGACCAAGTTCTCCAGTCCTCCTTTAGGCTGTGTACCTCAGCACATGTTTGTTGAGGGAAACCTCCCATGCTTTTGGACCCTTCAAGTATCTATAGCATTACTGCAGCCTTTCGGGATGCCGAATGCTTTGCTGATGTTCACTTTTCACACAAGATGCCCTTTCCCGAGTCAAAAATGATCATCAGTTAAAACTCAGAATCTGCAAAGCCTTTCAGGAAGAAATCTGGAGAAATCCCCTTGAAGCACTGGCAAAAGGAGCTAGAGTCTCCTTCAGCAGCTCTCCTACAGGAGCTCTGGAGCATAGACTGTACTACAGGGTTGCACTCCATTGCCTGGAACATTGATGCTTCCAAAGCTGATTCCTATAGAAACTGAACCTCTGTGTGTGTGTGTGTGTGTGTGTGTGTGTGTGTGTGTGTGTGTATGATTTACTGAGCATTTGCTATTTCCTGCAACACAAGTGTTTATCTTCACCAATTTTGTTATCCTACTTAAAAACAAAAGCTAAGAAGTATTTCAGTTAATATTTAATTAGCCTTTTCAAGGTTTCCACTTTATTACTTGTGTTTACTTGCTCTATCTGTCTGTCTGTCTATCTATCTGTCTGTTATTTATACTGAGGATCGAACCAACAGCTTTATCACTGAGCTACATCCCTGAACTTTTTTCGGGTGGGGGGTGGAGTTAGGTACTGCTCAGTTGCTAAGTTGTCCAGCTGAACTCAAAATTTTGAACCTCCTGCCTCAGGCTCCCAGAATCCTAGTGCTACAGGTGTCTGCCAACATACCCAGCTCCAATTTATTAATTCATACATTTTGAAGCAATTGTTTATTTCACATAGATGTCAAATATATTGCAATATTCCAACAGTCAATAGTAGTATTTGTAAATAATGTTAAATAACCGCATTTGAACAGGCTATTAGGGGAGGGGCTAGTAGAAGGAAGTGGATCACGGTGGCATGACCTTGGGAACAATCACATAGTGTTAAATATCAATAATATGAAAAGTTATATTATCTATAACTTTTAAAATTAAACAGTGTTAATTTTGTCAATGATTTTGTTCTTCTTTTAATCAGTTCTTTGGTTTTATTTAAATATATATTTCAAATTATTTCTTCTGTTATAATTAAGAAGCCTTTGTTTTCTATCATCTCTAGTTAGGTGCTTAGGTAATCACTTTGCTCTTTGATTGTTTCTTTTAACAGTTTTACTGAGTTATTAATGAAGTACCGTAGAATTTACCCACTTAAAGGTATGATATAATGTGTTCAATATATGACCAATGTTGCTGATACAGCACCATAATATAATTTTTGTAAACACCTTACTCCCCAAAACAATATCTATACCATTAACTTCCACCGTCCTTGTCCTTCCAACCTCAGTTTAGACAACTGCTAATTTAATTACTGTTGCTATAGATTTTGTCTATTCTGGAAGTTGCATATTGATAGTATTACATAACACAAGGAATTTTATATTGCCATCTGTATATCTTCTTGGTCGTATTTTTCTGTTTCCTCAAGAACTTTGCAGTTTTTGTTGGAAATTGGATATTGTAGAGAATGTATGATATCAGCATTGAGTACACACTCACCTGGTCCTAGTCACTGATGGTGTTTGCTTGGTCTTGTTACTTAGTTGAAATAGTTGTACAGAGTCTATTTCTCTCACAAAGTACATTTTCTTCCCCTTGTTGTTATTCTTTACCCTAGCCAATGAGCACTCACCTCAGAGTTGGTTTAAAATATTTGTTAGTTGGAGGGTTGGGTTAAAATACCCTTAGCCAGTTTTGTCATTGCATGTGTGTGTGGGTTGGATGTAGCTATTACCTATTGAGTAGTTCGACCTTTTTGTCCCCCATTCAGCCCCAGACTAATTTCTTGGAAGATTTCTTTATCATCATTCTTAAAAGTACAGGCTGAGCAGGTGTGCGGTACTCTAAACAGCCAACAATAACTGCATTAATTTCAGGCCTTGCTTTCTAGGAGTTGACCCCAGCTCAGTGAGGCTCATTGTGAAGATGGTGTTTGATTAGATCATGTCCCAGTGAGAGTTTGGCGTTGTGTTGATGTAGCCATATGTGATTTTTAGAATGCTTTCAATTCAGCCGCACCTATTTTTCTGTTTTTTCCTGAATAGGCAGAGACTATTATACATTCCTATCTTTTCTGATACTCAGAACTGTAATTTCAAGGGTTTTCTTGGCTATCCCTTTCACTGGTCCTTTCTACTGCAGTTCTGGCTCTTCTGCTGTTTTATTTGCATTAGATCTACAAGCTCCCTCTTAATTATTGTCCACTAGAGGTCTTAGGAATGGCAACCTGCTCTCTCTGTTTCAAATAAGGTTATTCTCCTTATGCAGAGCTTTTTGAACTTACTGCTTGTCTTTGTTTCTTAGAATAAGCCACTGAGCTGGAGCCAAGGGAAAGGGCCCACTTTTACTTAAGTAACACCAGTGTTCTTTGAGTTGGCCTGGGGGAGGGTGGTGTGGGCTGCCTGTGTTTGTCAACTTGCCCCGCCACACTGCAACTCTGCTCTACTCTAGAAGGAAGCTGGGACGGGAAAAACTGAGATCCTGTTTCCTGAACCTCCTGTACCTATATGGTACTTCCATCTTAAGTAGGTTGGGATATTGGAGAACATCCCAGTCCTCTCCACTCCACCTGCCTCTATAAGGTAGAGCAGTGATATAGAGAAAACTCCAACAGCCCACCCTGGCAGAGGTAAAACATAGTCTATGACTGGAAGAAGCGGGAGACGGTTTCCTCATCTTCTCAGCCAAATCTTTTTCTATGCTTAGGGTAGAACTTTTGTAATATGGAGCTATTGTAGGAACAGAAGTCATACAGTATGCCACAAATGCTACAGAATTATGCATCTTTATTGAAATTTAGTAGATTTGCTTGAATGGATTATTTTCTATCTTTTCCTTACAACAGTTTCCAGTGACTTTAAGCTACCGGATATTTTTATAATTTTTATCAGATATATTTCTCTTTCACCGGGAAGATGGCTAGTCAAGCTCTTCATTCTTTCATTTTGTAAATATTAGACTGTCAATTTGATTTTAAAATTCAAGCCAGGTATAGTGGCACACACCTGCAATCCCAGTACTTTGGAAGGTTGAATTGGGAAGATCATAAGTTCAAATCTCTCCTGGGTAATTTAGCAAAATACTGCCTCAAGATTAAAAGCAATAATAATATTAATAAGGGCCAAGGACATAGCTCAGTAGCAGAGCATCCATGCATTTGGTCTCCAGTTCCACCATACAAAAATTAGATTAATAAATTACTTCAAATAAGAAATTCCTTTAAATAACACTTTAGAATCAAACTAACAATTTTGAGATAAAGAATATAACATCATCATTTATATTCAACTATTTCATAAATTTCATTTTCTTTTTTGCCGTAACTTATTTTCATTTGACTAAATGTTATTAGTTTCCAAACCTGTTGTGAAGAAAGGAGGAAAGAGCTGATAATCCTTTTGTTATTCATTTCTAACTCAGTTGAAATGTGACCAAATAATGTCATAGAAATAACATGATTCCTGGGAGCTTATTAACACTTTTATCTTGGCATAGTTTACTGGTTTTATTTTTAATTGTGCACATGTGCTTAAAATATTACATTATATCCATATTTGTTTTTGTTGTCTCTTATCATTTCCTGAAAGAGCTATATAAAAGCTCTTTTTGTTTTTAATTTTAACGTTATAAATGTAATATTCTGTCAGATTTTGCTGTATAAATTTCAATATTATTTGTGTTCTGGATTCTATCTCTTTATTATTTTTCAAATTTCTTGATACATTTTTATAATTTAACATGTGGATTTGAAACTGTTTCTTTCATGGATTGCTTTAGGTTTTTTTTTTTTCCCTTCTCCATTTGGTATTATTTCTGAGAGAGCATCTACTTTTTTATTTACCTAATATCTAATGATTCTTTTCAAGTGCTATTGTTTTGTCCAAAACATTATTATGTAAATGTTCAAGCTTACAATAGATTTTAAATAATCTTACGGAGAACATCTATACACTCACCATCTGGATTCTATCTCTAAAATTGTATTACATTTTATTGGTTGAATTATGCCCCCTTACAAATAAGCTGAAGTCAAACCCAGTACCTCAGAACGCAGCCTTCTTTTACATTCACTGCAGGTGTAATTGGTTAAGTGGAAGTCATAATGAAAGAGAGTGGACCCCTAACCCAACAGCTAGCAAAAGAATATATATGTGGAGACAGAGATGCAGGGAGTGTGTCAGGAGAACACGAAGGCTTAGATTGGAGCAGTGCATCGAGGCATCAAGGAACGGTAAAGATCTGCCAGGAGAGTACCCATCAGAATCTAAGTAGACTAACAGAACAGATTCTTTCTCACAGCACTCAGAAGGATCTGCCCTTAATCAAACTTGATTTTAGCTTTCTAGCCTCTACAACTGTGAGATAATAAATTTATGCTGCTTAAACCACCCAGTTTGTTATAATCTGCTATGTTAGCCTTAGGAAGTCAGTACATTTTATGGGCACTTTATCATATATATGTCCATTTATCAGAGCATCTACCAAGCCATGTTACTTTTACCATCTCACAATATATTTTAGATGTCATTTCTTTACACTCCTAAGTATTTTAGAGTTCAATTATTTAGTTCTCCTTTTTCTTTTCAAGTAAAACTCAGAAATTCACAAAGTTTAAGAGTACATTTGCTACATTTTGAAAAATGTAAAGCCATGTGTAATGCAAATCCTATTCAACATCGGACAGTCCCTGACATAAGAACATTTGATTTACGATGTTTCAACCTCACTATAGTGTGAAAGCAATATGCAGGCAATGGAAATCATACTCTGAAATTTAAGTTTTTATCTTTTTTCAAGCCAGCGATACATGCTGTAATAGTCTCTCTACCTGAAGGGGTTAGTCAGCTACACAGTCAAGACAGCAAACAACCAATACTCTAAGGCATATTATTTTTCTAGGTCATTTTTTTTTGTGGATCAAATATAGTATATTGAAGGCGTGTTTGACTTAGGATATTTTGAACTTCATAATGGATTTGTCAGGATGAAACACAGGGTGGGGCAAGAAGTATAACAAGAAGCCAGTGGTTTTTTTTTTTTTACATAAAATAGTTGAACCATTTTATATCGCAACCAGTAATGTTTGTCTAAATAGTTAATGTCACTAACTTTTATATTTTTAGCCATTCTCGAATGCTTGTGGTAGCCTTTTATTTTAGATTTACTTGATACTTTCTTGATAAATAGTATCATTGAGCAACTTTCTGTAAGTTGCCTTCTTTGATGATCAACTAATTAGATAGTTTCCATTTATTTACTTGTACATGTTTGTGTTATTTTAGGAAGCTTTTGTATAAAAATTTTTTAATCATATATGCTTTGCAAATAATTTTCTTATTTTATCAGGAATTTATAATATTGATCATATTATCTGATCTATAAAAATTTCAAATCTATTTTTGTCTTATAAAATTTGTCTCAACAGTACTTCAAATGCTTGTCAGTAAAGAGTCTTGTTACTATCGTCAAGTTAATGTGGAATGTTTTATGATTTTTAATTTATATTATTTAATTCATTATATGACTGTATATATGATCTATAGATTAATGGTGTGCAATGTGTTATTTTGATGTCTTATTCAATGTGAATGATTACATAAAACAAATTTGCATATCCATCATCTCTTTCACTTATTTTTTGTGATGAAACATTTGAAGTTACTCTTAGGTATTTTGGAATATACAATATATTATCATGACTATAGTTATCCTGCTGCACAATAATTTTAAAATTTATTTCTCCCATTTGGAATATTTTATATCTTTTGACCAGTGTTATGGTTGGATCTAAAATGTTTCTCAAAGCCCAACTGATGGGTTTCGGAGACGTTACCAGATCATGATGGCACTAAACTCACTGATGGATTAATCCATTAACCGCATTTGAACAGGCTATTAGGAGAGGGGCTAATAGAAGGAAGTGGATCACGGTGGTATGACCTTGGGAACAATCACATAGTGTTCCTCTCTCTGCTCCTCAGGCTCTGGCCTGCTGTCTGCTTACTGCGTACCACAGGTGAGTCACTTTGTCTCACCACACTCTTCCTTCATGACTTTCCTGCCTTGCATCCACCTGGTCATGGACCGAGACCTCTGAGTCCCTGGCCCAAGGTCAGAGGTGGAAAGTTAAGAGGCTGCCTCCTGACCTGCAGTGCCTTTCAGCAGAGCACTGAGGGCTTGTTGTTGTTGTCGTTTTGTCACTGCTCAGCACCTGGAGCTGAACAAGATGCTTTCTCCGTGGATAATTTCTGGCTCTCAGCCTGCGGGGGGCTTAAGCAGAAGGTGAGGTTTAGGTTAGGCTAACACTTAGCATCTGGGTTTGGTAAGCTCCATGGTTCCTCTATGGACAATTCCTGAAATGCAATTGCTGCTAATCCAGTACAAAGTTTAAGGAGAGAACCAAAATCGGGAAAGGAAGTTGGCTATTGCTGTTAAGTTTACAACATACCATGTAGCAATAGGTTTTAAAAAAATGCAGGCAACCAAAAAATATGAGTTATAAAGTGGAATAAGTCTTTAAACTTTATCTTCTTTGAGTCCATTATTTATAAACTTCTAGTTGTATCCATTGGGTTTGTAAATAATATTTATCATAGAGATAGATGTATCCCACACAATTTTATGTAACTTAATTTTTCATTTAAACTATATCTGAAGTCTATCTGATAATTCGCAGTCTACTTTTATGAAAGCTTAAATACTATTTCAAAACACGAGTATAGTATAATTTATTTTTCCAAACTTCTTTTGAAAGATATTTAGGTAATTCTCAAAAATTTTCTATTGTATTTGAAGGCATAGAATATCTTTGCACATACTAGACTATATACATTTGAATACCTGGTGGAGTATTTCTCTGGAATATATAACTAAAATGAAAATTAGTGAGACAATATTTATGTGCATTTTTATTTTTGATTGATAGTGTCAAATTTTTCTCTGAAAATAACACTAATTTATACTCCCACTAGATCTAGTAATTTCCTCTAGGAATGGAGTGATGCAGTATAATTTCAACCTTCAAACAATAATTTGTATTTTTAAAGGTTATGAGAAAAAATAGATATTTATACAATCTTTAATAGTATATATCTTTCAAATACATTTTGATTTTTTAATTTACAAACTGCTTCAAAAATCTTTTCAGGTGCTGCTGATTCTACTTCCTACGTTTTGTTATATTCAGTGAATTTTACTGTATTTCTATACTTAACATGTTAAACAAAGCCACCATTTCCTTTGGGATGGATAGTTCCATTTCACAACTTACTTGTAGAATTTCATTTGTTTCACAGTTTACTAAAATAAAATTTTGGAACCAGATTGTTCTATGTATACACAAAGATGAATGCCAAAAAGACCTTCCAATTCTGTCTGTGCAAATAAGCCTCCCATTGAGGGGTCTAGCTGGGGCTGGGGTGGTAGCTTAGTGGTGGAGTGCTTACCTAGCATGTATGAGATCCTCGGTCCCATCTACAGCATCACCAAAGAAGGAAGAACAAGTGTTTTCTCATCCTCAATAAATTTGAAATTCCGGGAGACTTATTTTGATCAACACAGAACCCAAAGAAGCAACTCTGTTAGTTCTTGATCTCTACCTCCTCTTTTTGTACTCACATGATGGCCACAACGTAAAGCAATTTAAGCAGTCTTCTAAAGACAGAAGCTATGTTGGACAGTGTCCTTGATGATTGAGATACCAGTTGGAGATGAAGCAATGGCACGGAAGAAAGTCAAAGACACCCAACTAATAAACATTAAAGCCAAAGACTTGTGAATAAGGTGCAGTGACAGCTGAACACAATTAAAATGAACCTCGAAGACTGAATTTCTAACTGAGGGTATCATTACAAAAATATTTAAAAGCTACTGCATCTGAGGATACTTTGTTACACAGCAACAAGTAATTGATACATGGTACACTCATGTCTACAAATATTTAATGATAGTTCATTGTCACTAAAAAGTCTAACACTCTGGGTATATTACATGGGATCACTATCCCTGCTTGCCTTTGTAGCATCATTGTACCATTTTTCTTCATGTTCTTAATACTTGTTCTGTACCTGTGTATTACTTTTTGTCTGACGTAGTTCACATATTCTGATCTCTTCTCATAGATTTCTTTTGCAGTTTTTCTTCACTTGAATAATGTCACTTACCCAATTTTCCTCTTAAACGTCACATCTTCAAAGAATATTTCTCTGATCTCCCTGGCTGATGTAGGACCCTATTTTACATCATCAAATAATCCTGCATGCATAATGCTTGGAAAAGATAACAAACAAATACACATTATAATTAACTGTGTACCTTACCTCCTGGGCACCAGTCATTCCACGAGGGCATGGATCTTACTTAGGACTTCATCTATAGCAACATGAAAATATTTAGTATATTTTGTTATATAAGGTTATGTTATATTTTGGATTATTTTTGTATCTCTTGTACATCCACTAAACATTTCCTGAGGTAATGGCTGCATGAAATGCCACACATGACTGCTCCACCTGTTAGGAGGTCACTCTCTGGGGCCATTTCAAGTGATAAAGACTCAATGGAAAGACTCAAAGACATATTGTATTTACTTTGTGGAATCACAGCGAAGATTAAATCATGGTTATATAAGGAAGTATGTAAAGTAGTTCTTGGCCAGAATAAAGCTCTAAAATCACAAATAGGCATGGGGATTATGCCTAATGTCAGTTTCCTCAGAAACAGATTGAGAAAGGGGTTTGGATATAACCGATTCATTTTGGAACTGCATTTTAGAAAAAAAAAAATACGTGAGAGAAGTAAGGGATTGGATAGAAATAGTAAAGAGCTGAGCAAAGATATCTCAGATGAAGACTATCCATGACCTTACCCAAGAAGGACTCTGTAGCATACAATTTACCATGAAGGACAAGACTTCCGTTGTGAGGGTTCTCTCTTTATCTGAGAATAATTCTCCAGAAACAGGAGGGCACTGTGAGTCATCAGCAGCCGCCAGAGTCAGTAAGCAGGAAATTTATGCATTGATCCAATAAAAGGGGTTAAAAAGGGCAGCATGAGCAATTTAATACGTAAGTGTAACATTAAGAAATTACATACCTATAGAAGAAAGAGATAATTAAAAGCTAAGAAAAAAGTGATGACAAAGGATGAACTAGCAAAGATCACAGTCCCTAAAATACGCCAAATGCACAGAGAGAGAGAGAGAGAGAGAGAGAGAGAGAGAGAGAAAAGTATTCTTAAAAATATGTACAGACTGCATCTTTGAGTGACATATTTGGAATATATAAAGGATAATGTACTTTTAATATTCCATTGAGTACAACCATACCTACTTTTTTATCTATGAATGTATGTGGCGACTGAGAAGTAATCTTTCAGAAAATTTAAACAGATATTTTTGAGACCTTGTGCTTGGAATCTCATTATTACTGGATATTATCGAGAGTGATTTTTAAGTATGTGTGCATCAAGATGTTGGTGTCTTAGTACATTTCAGCCCAAAAGTTTTGAAATATGTTTTTATGACAGCACAGAAGGATAAAAATTTAAGTACTGCTATTAGGTCCCTTTCAAAGACAAGTACAGGGCATCATCTATTTATTACAAAGCAGCTTTTCTCGGAATTGCTGCCGAATTTTACATTTTGAGTAGTCACAAGAGGGGAATTACAATATTATGCCCCTGCAAAAGAAATCTTTGCATTATAGATCTCAATGAATATTTGATACCTACACTTATTTTTCATTCCCACCTCTCTAAATGCATCAGAATCTACACACAATTTTTTTCCCAAAACATTCAGAAATAACTGATTTCTCTGAAGAGACTCAGGTAGTCTTTTTCTTAAAAATGATTTGTTTTTTTAAGACATTTTGATATATTTATGTTTCAAAAAATTCAAGATTTATTATTACACTTTCTACAACTGAATACATTTATTTCAATAACACATTTTGTTCCAATTGTGCTATTCTTGTCTTGCTGGAGACTGAATTATACACAGCTCCTCCTCCAAGGTTCACAGTTTCAGCCAGCAAACTGCCGTCTGAGGGACAAGGTGGGGGGAACCACTCATCTGGACAGACTGAATCGCTTGAAAGGTGCTCACAGGAGAGTTAGGAAAGTCAACTCTGCCCTCCTACAGACTCTGAGAGGAAGCTACAGACTCTGAACGAGAGCTACAGAGCTGGTTTTCATGTTTAAAATGCACCAGATGTGGTGGTGTCTGAAGACATAAGTTCATGCCTGACTTCTGCCCTGTACCAACTGTGGCAGGGTGATCTCTCACCAACTCTGCAAAATACTTACCCTTAAAATCGAAGTGTATGACTTTGCGAATCTATCACACACTTTCACCCCATTGCTCCGGGGGAAATTAGCCTCTTTAGTCTTACCTTTCCTCCAGCCTCCTCTTGACTATCAGCCAACAGATCCTGGTAAACTCCTTGCTATTCTTCCGCCTTTCTCAGCACTTTGCCCTTGGCAACATCTCTCAGCCATGTTTGGCAAACACCGGTGCCGCCGTGCATGTGACACCACGGCTACCATAAGAGAGGGGGGAGGTGGAAACGGAAACGCATACATTTTTTTCAGAATTTATTTTGTGCCAGGTAATGTACAAATGATACTCATATACATTCTCAATTAATTCTAAAACAAACTTGAAAGTTAGTGATAATGCCTCTATTATCTAAATCAGGAAACGGCTTCTTCTGATTAAAGTAATGGAGCTTGCGATGAGGAGAATTCATATTAGAGGCCATTTCAGGAGTTGGGGTTTGTGATCTTTACACTAAAGGAAATTCATTGTGTGAATATATTCATTTTTTTCATATTGGAACCCTCCCTTTTTTTCTCAACACTCCATTTATGTGGCATTCTTTTTCCAAATAGTTTAGTTGAGATATAAATCACACAACAGGCAATTCTCTACTTAAATTATACAATTTCAGATTTTAGTAAACCCTAATATGTATAAATATAATGACAATTTCAGAGCATACTTATCATGTCAAAAAGAATACTTTTACTGTCACCTCTTAGTTATCAGCCCTTTCTGACCATTAAGTAACCACTAATGTTCTCTCTCTCTATATATATATAATATATATTCTTATTCTGAATATATATATATATTCCTATTCTGAAAGTTCATGTTAATAAAATCATGCTAAGTGAATGGTTTCTTTCACTTTCTCACTTTGCATGATATTTTCACAATTCATCCAAGTTGAAGCATATAATCATTACCTCATTTCTTGTATGGTTGACAACTATTCCACTGTACAGATACACTGCTTTTTTATTTACCTATTCATTAATTGATGGATATTTGTGTTATCCCAACATTTTGGCTGTTATGAATAATGTTCTTGTAAATTTTGTGTGAATATATGTTTTTATCTCTCTTGTGCATATACCCAGGAAAATATTTGATGGGTTATAAGATAACTTTGTGTTTAATCACTAGAACTTTCAGACTCTTTTGCCAAGTGTCTTGACCATATTGCATGCTTTCCACCAGTGTGTGAGGGCTGATTGCTCCATGCGCTTGTCCACAGATGTTATTATCTAATGTTTTCATCTTTTATCTGATTTTTCAATCTTAGACATTCTACCAGATGTGAAGTGACATTTGAAATCCATTTCCCTGATGCCTAATGTTGTCAGATACCTTTTCATGTGCATATTGGCCATTTATTCATCTTCTTGGAGAAATGGTTATTCAGATTCCTTACCAATTTTAAAAGAAATTAATTTTCTTTTTATTACTGAGTTATAAGTGTTCACTATATATTCAAGCCACTAGTCCCTAATCAGATATATAAATTGCAAATGGTTTCTCCCAGTCAGTGTGTGGCCATTTCATTTTCTTGACTGTGTTTTAAAGGACACATTTTTAAAAATTTTGACTGTCAGAGTATTCATCCCCTTGAATTTCTTCATGTCCCGTTTCCTATGCTGATGTCAAAAACTGTCTTACTGAGCCCAGTGCAGTTACATGAAATGAAAAGAGAATGCTTACAAAGTTAAACTGGACATACCTAGACTTGTTTTGCATGGTTGCTGTGAAGATGGGTGATAATCAAGGTTCACGAATTCTGAGGCAACTGAAGTACAATGCCAGAATCAAAGGGTGCAGGGTTACCCTGAAATTCCACTGGAAGGAAGAGGACTTTCAAAATTCTGAAAGACAACGTAAAGAGGGTTTTCTTTTTCTTTTTCTTTTTTTTTTCAACTTTTTTTTTTTTTACCAAGAACATGTATTGGTACATTGTATACATAATGATCACATTCATCATGGTTATTTTGTGCCTGTACATGATGTATCTTGGTTCTCCCCCTTCCCCGGTTTTCATAATTCAATTTTATCGCATTGCTGAAAGTATTATCATAGACTTTTACTGGTATTAAATTATATCAAACTCCATTTTTCTGCATCTGTTGAGATGGTTATATTTGTTTCTCCATTATTCTGTTAATATAATGAGTTCCACTGGCTGCTTTTCAAATGTAAAATCAATCATGAGTTGCTGGAAGGAATTTCACTTGGATAAATGCATACATATATGTATATAGCTTTCATAGTATTTTCTTTAAATTTAATTATAATTTGATAACATTTTATCTAGTGTCTATCTGGGTCTATTTTCTTGAGCTATATCAAGAATCTTATACTTGCAATATCCTTGTTAGGTTTTTCTATGTACATAATTTTGGCTATACAAAATAAGTAGGGGTATGTATTTTAGCTATAATTTTCTCTGAAAATTTTTTATAATGAAGTTGATCTTATTTCCATATTAAATACTTAGGAGAAATTTACCAAGGTACATATCCCATCTGTTTTGTAGAAAAGATTTTCATTTATTTTAAAAAATATATAAAAATAGTAGTATTTTCTATTTATGCTTGTTTTTATAATGGTAAATCAGTTTTCTTTCAGGATTTTTCCTACTGATTGCAATTCTAATAATAAGCATAACATTATTTATAGTGTATTCTCATTTTTTTTTTATCCTGGAAGATCTGCAGTGTAATGTCTTCGTTTTCATTCCTTACACTAGAAATTTGCGTTCTTTCTCTTTTATTCTCAGTTTGGGCAAGAATTGATTGATTTTATTAATCTTGGGGAAAACAACGAAAGTATTTGTTTAATAAAGTACACATCTGCTATTGCATATCTATATTCTATTTATGTGGTTATGTTTCTCATGTTTTTGATTTTTTTTCTTCCATTCTGGTGTTTCAGTTTGATCTTATTATTCTAGCTTCCCAAAATGCAGCTTTGATCATTGGTTTTCCTTTTTTCCTTGTTTCTAATACATGCATTTATAGTTTGAAATTTAGCTGTATTTCAAAAGTTTTGCTACATGTCTTTTAAATTTCCTCTTACTCCAAATTTAAAATAATATAAATTGAATTCTGTGATCAGATGTCTTCTTAAAAATGTACTTCTTCCTTTGAAATTTACATTCAATTATTGATTTCTCATTTAATTTCACTGTGTTAGAGAAAATGTTCAATATGATCCTCACTTTATCCTTTCCTGTGAAGTTTGCCTTTTCCTTTGTCTGGCGGGTAGGATTAGTGGCAGTCATTCCAGAGTTGATATCTGGAAGTTACAAGGCAGGTTTACCTAGTATTACTATTTCTCTTATTCTACCTCTCTAGGAAAATACTTGTAATAGATTTCTTAAAGAAATAACCCTCTGTCTTTGAGACTTTGCATCCATACTGGGAACTTAGTAAAGATTTGACTCTGTACTTGTTCTAGAGTTCCAGTATCCCATGATACCACTGTTCCCAGGAAAAGATTTTTTGTTTTTTGTTTTTGAGAAAACAGACTGTCTTTTAGAGTCCAATCTGCTGTACCACCCCGTGTAGCTGCCAAAACTCTGCTAGTTTCTTGTTTTCATAGTAGATCCACACTATTATAAACCAGATTCTCCACCCATTTTCAGACTTGGCCAATCTGTTCAGTTACATCAACTCACTCAGGAAATGTTCCTTCTCATCAAGAATTTCAGTTCATCTTGTTCTCTTTGCTTCTACATTTTTTTTTTTTTTTTTTGATAACTCAACTATCATGGAGCAGCTGGGATTGTGGCTTTGGGGACTTGTTAGACATTGTTGTAGGTTAGATGAACTCCCACTACTTAAAACAGTCAGCTTGGAAGGAGGAGTCCCCTTTGTTGTCGCTTGTATTCACTTTGCCTACTATCTTCTGATTTCTGATTAGTATGCAAACCAAACTGAACACAAAGCCTCTGCCTCCCTCATAATTCCTGAATAGTGTTGTGAGTTGGATGTCCTCCTTCTCCAAAGTCATACTGAAATTTAATTACCATTGAAAAGGGACTAAGAAGTGGGACCTTGGGCAGGTAGAGTGGCACATTCCTGTAATACTAGTACCCTGGGAAGACAAAGAAGTATCGCAAGTTTGAGAACAGCTTGGGCAACTTAATGATTTAGAATGACCCTGCCTCGAAAGGGGGTCGGGGACATAGTTCAGGGTAAAGGCCTTGTGTTCAATCCACAGTAAACTCCCTAAAAGTGAAGTGAATTGTGACCTTTAAGAATGAGTGGAATAAATCTGTTATTGCAGGAGTGAATTGATTTTAAAAGGAGGGAATTCTGCTGCATTTTACCCTCAGACTCCGTTCCTGTGTCTGTCTGTCTCAGTCTCTCTCCACATGATGCCGTGTGCCAGGTTACAGCAACGAGAAGTTCCTCACCAGATGCAGACTGTTGGTCTTAGACTTCCCAGGCTTCCACAACTGTGAGCCAAATAAACTTCTATTGGTAGTAGTTTACCAAGTCTAAGGCACTTTGTATAGCAGAAAAAAGATGAACTAATGTATAAATGACAGATGAAATATACCAAGAAATATTTACAATATGCAGACAATCTCAGAAGGAAGTAGGAATTTCCAGCATGACAATAGTGAAGGTGGATGCTTAAGTCATCATAGTAAATTAGAGATAAAGTCAAAAGCAACAGAGAACATTGGAAACATATTTGTACTTTGACTGTGCGATTTACAAGAAATAGAAATCTACAAGAAATATCTATGCAGTGAAGAACAGGAGACAAACTTCTCCCACAAATGCTTAAAAATTCAGACAACAGAAGTAGCAACTACAATAAATGTATTAGATAGTGTGGTGACTAGAAACACTGCTTTACCATTGAGCCAGGACTAGGCCTTAGCCTTAACTAATTAGGCTGCAGCAGGCCTCAGCTAGATTTTGGTATGAAATACTAAACTCATTTACTAAAATTAAAAATACATTGAGCTAAGAAATTGACCAAAATTCAGTCCTGAGTTATTGAAATATATAGGGCTCTTTTAGAGCACAACTCATAAGTAACCTCCAGGACCCTTAACTCATGCAATATGACATCCTTCATATCAATTCCAGCTGAAGGGGAGGGTGTGGAAACCAATAAAGTACTTTAAAAATATACCAAAATAAAAGTCAAACAAATGGAAGGAACTGCTGTCCAGGAATCATGGATAATAAAGCAATCTGAAATACAAGTTTAATTCACTGTGTCTTAATGAGAAAATAACCAATGCAGAAGGTTCTTGTTATGATGATTTAAATCCATGGCTGGTACAAATACCTAGGAAGATAGAATAGACATATAACAAAATATATTTTGAATGCATAAAAGAACAATCAAGAAAAAAGAGTAAATCTCTAGGTTCTAAAAGGAGCAGACTAAAACCAGAGATCTAAATACCTACTATTGTGATATGGGGTTGGACAGAAAGAGAAGAAAAGCAAACAGGTCCTTTTCCTTTGTCAAATTTTGGTTTGAGTTTCCAGGGCCCATGTAGGCACTGGAATCAAGGTTTATCTCAGGAGCACCGCTGGAAATGAGATCCTTACTCAAAGCTGGAATCAGTGAGTGGCTACAGGAAGTAGAAAAGAAAAGCCCACCTACTAACACAGGAAGACCAAGGAAGCTTCTCTACTGACTCTCTTCTGGGACTGGTTGAGAATTTTCTCACCTTGGGCATGAGACTTGAATGAGAATATCATAAATTTCTATTTAGGATGAATACATAAATAAAAGGAAAAACAGAAATCAAGGAAATGAGAACACATTATGACAAAAAGGAAAAGGCAGTTTCTAAGTCAGGAAAATTACATATAATTTTGATAAAAGAAAAATTAAAATTAAGATGCATAGCACAGAAAGGAGTGTATGGAAACATGGAAAAGATTAAGAGATGTGATTTATAGCAAGAGGAGTTACTATGATATAAAGATAATCAGAGACATCAGAGACAATGACCTAGACTTTTCTGAAAAATGATTGTGGAGATTCTCATATTAAAGAAATATTATGAATCCTAAGCAGTAAAGTAATAACACATATACATTTACATGAATTATACAGAAAAAGCAAAGAAAATAGTGGAAGAAACAAAAATGATTCCTCTAAAAGGAATGATAGAGTTGTCATAAACTTTTCAATAACAAAACTAGAGACCAAAAAGAAAAGAACAAATGTAATGAACCAAAAACATATTAAATAGGAAAAAATAACCTGGTATAACTGAATCCGAATATGTCAGGAATCATCATAATCATGCCACATAGAAAAGAGATATTTAAGGATTAGATTAAAAATAAACATCAGATCTGTGTGTGTGTATATATATATAGAGAGAGAGAGAGGTGTGTGTATAGAGAGAGAGATTGTGTATATATATCTCAAACTGTAAACAATGGAGAATTGGGAAGAAGTGACCAATATTTCTTTCAATAGTATTTAACATTATTATTCAGAAAGATAAGAATTAATTTAAGAGGTATGTATTAGTTAGCTTTCCTGTCATTGTGACACAATATTTGGGGGTACAATTTAAAAGAGGAGAGGTTTGGTTTGGTTCATGGTTTTAGCGTATTCAAATCCATGATTGACCAGCTCCATGGTAAATCAATAAATTGGACACAATTAACCATCATGAGATATTTATGCATTTTCTCAATTTCCACAGATTTGTAGTAGACATATAGTCATTTTTAAAAATGGTATACATGATATTTAAAATTTCTTACTTTTATCTATTCTATAATCCTGCATCTTTCAATAAGTCTATTTGACCCTCAAACCTCCATTTATCTTTCTAATATCTGTAGCTTCCATCAAACTACTGAAGCCTGAACCATATCTTACCTACCTCTTCCTACTGCCCGTTAATTATTCAAGTTTTGGTTCTTTCACTCAATTTTTGTAGACTCAGTGGCTATTTGGAGTACAAAGTGAGACAAATACAACTTGTCGTTGCAACTCACTTTTTAATCTTAATTATCTCATATCCAATTGGGAAACAAAGGAAAGATGTTATGCCAACACACTGATTCAAACAGGATTTTTCCAAACACGTTAATGGTGAGAAATATTCGAGGGTAAGTTTTTACACACCTAAAGAGAATCTTTAATGATGTGTAAAAACAGACAATGGAAGATGAATGTCATGCCAAAATGCATTCTTTCAGTACAAATAGTGGCTGGCTAATGTGGTAGACATACACTAGTATGTTCTCCAATCAGTTTTATCTTCACATCATCTTTTCTCAGACACGATTAGAATATTTGACTCACTTCAACCAAATACAGTATGGCAAAATGATAGGACAGCTCCAGGGATTGTTTCAGGAGAATCTGAGCAGATGGAAATGAGAGATTGTCCTACTGGCCTTGAGGCGAGCTTCTATTCTGTGAGCAAGTCTGTGTAAAGGGCATAATGGAGGCCTTAGTCCTGCAAGAGCAAGAAGGAAATTCCACTAAGAACCATGAAAGCTTGAAAGAGGGCCCTAAACTCTAGAAAGGGACCTTACACGACTGACGCCTTGTTCACGGTTTTGTAAGACTTTAACAATAAAGTCAGCTAAGCCATGCAAATTCCAAACCAACAGAAATTGCAGAATAATAAAGACAATAAATGTCCATCGATTGAACTCTCCAAGTTTGTGGAAATTTGTTACACAGAAATAGAACACAAATTCAATTGTTTTAGTGGCTTGAAACACTGCCGTGCTTCCCATCATGCTCAGTTACATGGGGATGCAGGAATACAGATGAAGGAGACACAAAGATATTTTCCCCGAGATTTAAATGCCCGAATGTAACTCTACACTGCTGTTTATATTTTTAGATTTGAAGAATTTTTTCTCAAGAGTATCATTTTGAAAGAAGAAGCACAAAACCCCAGTACAATGTGCCAAAGATCCGCTGGTTAAGATGTCCTCATAATGGTGCTGATGACAGTAGATATTTCACCATCTGTGTTTATTGTTTTCATTTCTTTGTTTTTTAAAACTTTTATTAGTACATGTTTGCAGTGCATGATGATTATATTCATTGTAGGGAACTGATACATGCACATAACACATTGCAATCTTTTCCCCTTCCCCTTCATCCCACTGTTTTGGCCAGAGAC
>PVJO010023299.1:0-26345 GCA_004026905.1 Hystrix cristata | reverse complement strand
GTCTACTCTAAATTCACTAAGCAGGTCTTTCATTATGGTCGTCATCTCTGACTTAACTTTACCAATTATTTCTAATCTGATGTTCTCTATAACCTCATCCATCTGTTTTTTAACTTCTGCTGCTATCATTTCTGAAAGTTTGGTTGAGTGTTTTCCAATTTCCTCTATTTCATTGTCCTCTGGATTTGTTCTGGATGAGCTGGGGGTCTGGGGTTGAATTTTGCTTCTGGGTAGCTCTGATCTTTATAATGTTCTGACTGGTATAAGCTTTGGGCTTGAGATGCTCTTATTTTTCTAGAAGCTTGAGGTTCAACATTAGGTTGTTTACTTGCGCTCACTGTTTTTCTGAATGGGAGTTCGATGCTATAAATTTTCCTCAAAGGACTGCTTTCATCGTGTCCCATTAATTTTGATAAGTTGTACTGGCATTACCCTTCAATTGTAGAAACTGTCTAATTTATTCTTTAGTTTCACCTGTGACCCATTGATTTTTCAAGAGGGTGCTATTTAATTTCCGTGTGTTTATGAAGTTTTTGTGGTTCCTTTTGCAATTTATTTCCAATTTCAATGCACTATGGTCTGATAATATGAATGGGATAAATTTGATTTCTTTGTATCTACTTAAGCATGTTCTGTGAGCTAGTATGTGGTCTATTTTGGAGAAAGTCCCATGTGTATCTGAGAAGAATGTATATTCTGATGGTGGGCTGGAATACTTTGTCTGTATCTACTAAATCCATTTGTTCAAAAGTTTGGTTTAGTTCTGATATTTCCCTGTTGACTTTTTGTCTAGTTGATCTGTCTATTTGTGACAGTGAGTATTGAGGTCCCCCATTACAATTGTATTAGTGCTTATTTGGTTTTTCATGTCCATTAATATTTGCTGTATATAGTTAGGTGTGCTGGTATTTGATGCATATATATTTATGATTGTCATCTCTTCTTAGATTGTTCCCTTTACAAGGATACAGTGACCTTGTCTCTCTTAATCAGTCCTGGCCTAAAATCCACTCTGTCTACAAATAGGTTAGCTACCCCTGCTTTTTGTGGGTTCCTGTTGCATGAAATATTGTTTTCCATCCTTTGACTTTCAGTCTATAGATTTCTTTTTGAATTAAATGTGTTTCTTGTATGCAGCATATTGTTGGGTCTTGCTTCTTGATCTATTCAACCAGTCTGTTTCTTTTGATTGGTGAATTGAGACCATTCACATTGATGGTTATTACTAATATGTGTTGATGGGTATTACTGATATGTCTAGTCATGTTATTTTCCTGTTGTTGGTTCCCTATTTTTGCCTTATTTAATTACTTGCCTTGCATGATGGATTCATTCTGTTGCAGTTCCTGTAGTTGTAGGCCTCATTGTCTCTTTCTAGAATGTCCTAAGAACCTTTTGGAGTCCTTGTTTGGTGGTCATGAATTTCTTCAGGTGTTTTTATCATGAAAGTAATCTTACTTCTCCATCTGTTCTGAAAGACAGTTTTGCAGGGTACATCAATCTAGGCTGGTGGTTGTTTTCTTTTAGGGCTTGTAATATTTCACTCCAAGCTCTCCTTGACATGAGTGAGGGTTTGTATTGAGAAGTGTGCTGTGATTGTAATGGGCTTTCCTTTCAGGTTATTTGTTTCTTTTCTCTAACAGCTTTTAATATTGTGTTCTTGTGTTGAATTTCTAGAATCTTGACTATTATATGCCTTGGTGTAGATTTTGTTTATCATGGCTAATTGGAGTTCTATATGCATCACTTATCTGAATGTCAAGTTACTTTTCCATACTTGGGAAGTTTTCTGCCATTACTTCTGTGAACAAGTTTTTTAATATCATTTGCATTATCTCCTGATTTTTCATTGACTCTGATTAATCTTATGTTATTCTTTGTGTCATCTAGCAGCTGTTGGATTGATTTTTCATGGTCCCTTATCATTTTGAAGAACTCTTTTTATCATGATCCTTAACCACAAACTTGTGTTGTAGGCACAAAAGAGTTCATCTGAGGATACCTTGACTTTCTACATAGCAAAGGACCAGAAGAAGCATGCTTGCAGGCGAGCATGTCCTCCAAGTCACCAGATGAGCTCTGTCCTTGAGTGAGGCTTGTGTCCCTGCTTTCAATCCCACTCCCAAGATTTGTTATGCAGCCAGAGAAAAAGCACAATGTATTAAGAGAACACTGTCCTCAAGTAACCTGTATTATTCTTTGTTTGTTTGGTCAATAAATATGGGGCAGGTTGGGAGAGAATCAGAGTTGCGGAACCCAGAAATCATTTGCCCAGTTGCTTGATGTGGCTCTCCCCAGCTGCCCCACAACTTCTAGAATTGTTTTGTTTTCATTACTCAGTATACTTTCGAAGCTATCTGTACACCTTGTCTTCTACATCTGGTGTTAGGTCCTCACATTGTTTCATTCTACCACCTATACTTTCAGTGGAATTTTTAATCTCCTGGATAGCCGTTTGAATCTGTTTCTTGGATTCCATTTCTTTTCTATATTGGGCGTTTATGGTTTCCATCATTTTCCCAAGCTCCCCTATTTTTTTTATCTGTATCTACTCTAGAGTCACTAATCATGTCTTTTATTCTGGAAATTATTTCTATTTTGATTTTTTCTAGAGCCTCATTCATCTGCTTTGTTACTCCTGCTATTACCACTTCCAAGAGTCCAGGTGGGCAGCTTTCAGATTGTTCCATCTCATTGACCCCTGAGTTTGCCTTTGGAAGGCTGGAAGTCTAGGGTTGCATCTTGCTTGTGTGTCTTCTCATTTTGTATTTCTCTTTTTAAGTTTAATTCCTGGGTTGATGCTTGTGAATTGCTTGTAGTGGGCAGCTTTATTGATAGTATCAAGAACTCTTTGGAAATACTAGTTCCTTGCAGATGTCTTCCAGGTGTGGCTGCTTTGGGGTTTTGAGTATTTTGCAAGATCCTTCCTCTTCAGTTTTGGGAGGGCTAATAAGTTGCTATCTATTTGGCTAGCCCCTGGTTCTTTGGTTCTGGCCTACAGTGTTATTTATGACCCTCAGGCAATCTCAGTCTTGTTATACAAGGAAGAGCAGCTGATTAGAGCTATTCTGTCACCTTGGCTAAAGTAGTACAATCAATAAGCATAATAGCATCAAACAGCCTAGAAAATAACAAACTGGTAATTATTAATTTGCCACCTTTATCCATGTGAACTAGATTTGTGGTTATATAACAATATCTAAAATAAACCAGAAACTTGTATACGGTAATTATGCCCTCAATATGGCGATTTTACCCTTAGGGGAGAAAATTCAAAATGGATTAGGAAGAAAACATAGAGAAATAGAAGAAGAGGAAGAGATGAGAAGCAAGACTGGAGGATATGGGAAGATTATGCAAACTTTGGGAAACTAGTAAAGAAAACAGGAGGGAAGGAGAGAAGGAAGAACTAAAAACAACCGAACAAAACAATAACAACAAAAGCTACAAACAAATTTTTCTTTCATATAAAAACAAGAAAAAAGAGATGAGAGAAAAAAAAAGAAGACAGTAACAACAATGGGGGAAAAAAAGTTCACTTCCAGGCATGTCTCTGCTATCACTAGTAGACAGAGTAAGCAGCCTCAGGTCCTTGTTGATTAATTCGAGCAGTAGATTTATGGCAGGGTAGTGGGTATTCCCAGCTGGGTTCAATAGCAAGGCTTCACCACCAATTCCACTAAAGTTCAGCCTGGTCTCTGCCTGTGGGATTGGAACTCAATTTGTTCAGCTAGAGACACACTGTGTGACTCATGCTGGCTTGTACTCAGTTCCCTGCCAGCCTGAATTTGGCCCCTTGCCTTCCTGCTGCATTGAACTTTGCTCCACCTTACCCCAGCACGGACAGCCATTGGCAGCTTCTCTGAGTTCTGAGCTCAGCTGCTTTCCAAGATGGCAACCAGCCAATCATCATCTCCTGGAGGACTTCTGAACCCAAATAACTCACCAGTCACTGCGGTCTGCTGTGTCCACTGCTCCCCTCCACTGATGTGTCTTTATGTGGCAGCCTCTGGGGTTGCCATTAGTCACCGTGCATCTGCAGGCTCAAGCTGTGTCTCCCATGTCATGAACCAGGGCTCTGGGAAAAAGTGCCATCCATCCACCACCTCCTTCTTCTGCACTTAGGTTTCTCTTTTTGTTCTCCCTATGGGCTTCGATTCTCACTTCAGATCCTTGATAGTTCTGGGGATCCACTTCCCTCTTTCTTTCCTTAAATTGCTATATTCCAGTGTCTGACCAACAAATCTTGGAGAGACTGTTTCTCTGCTGTTCACTGCTCTGCCATCTTCCTGGAAGGGGCTACCTCTCTTTTAGTTTTTCAAAAGTCCATTCTTTGTGATCTATACAGTTAGGAACATCATGCTACATTGTAGAAACAGGGTTCAGCTTGGTTAAGTGATCTGCATAATTGGGCCTATTGAATATTAGAATTTCAACATGTGAATTTTATAGGAAAAATATATTCCATAACCAAATGGAAAGCCATGATGACTCAGAGCCTGTGCCTGGCACATAGCAGGTCTTAAATAGATTTTTGATGGATGAATGAATGAACATATACATGATTTTGATAGGACAGGTGGCCTGAGATATCAGTGGGAGATCTGTTCAAATAGCTCAGGAAGTGAAAATATGCAGTGACAGGAAAGAAAAGAAGGTGTAAGAGTGAGTTATGAATGTGGAAAGAAAGTTGGAAGCAGGAAATATGGGACATTTAGAAAACGAGGGTTAGGAAAGATTTAAGTGATGTCTGGGAAGGGTCCTGATGATTGTGACAGCTCTGCTGTCCTTGAGGTAGTAAGATGCGTTGTTAAGGGAGACCCATCATGCCAGAGACTGTGGACAGTTCCCTGTGCTGAAAGGGAGCCGTGCCCAGCAGGATAACTGGATCTCTGTCCTAAATACACAGTCAGATGAATTCCACGCAAAACTAAATGGGTGCAGAGGAGGCTGCTGAGCTCCAGATGAGAACACAGGTGGATCAGCAGTGTGACTCAGCCACATGAGAGCCTCAGCAGGGAAGCCAGTTGTCCATGCCTGGAATTCTGATGCACAGAATGGAAGGATAATAAATGGTTGTTGTGATTTTTTTAATGGTTGTTGTTTAAACACACTTAGTCTGTGGTAATTTTTTGCAGCAATAACAATTTTAAATGCGTGTGATCTCTGTTTCATTAGTTCTCCTTTCTTTTTTAATGGTCATCTGGTGTGAGTATTTATGATATACAATATGATGTTTTAATATATATATAAAATGTGTAATGATTCATCAAGGAAGGTAGTTAACATATCCTTCATCTTTGACATTTATTTTTTTTGTCTTGGGAACATTCAGAATATTCTATCACAGTATTAGTAGCCTTCAGTGTGTGTGGCTCTGATATATCTGTGTTTTGTTCATTGCGTGTTATTATGTAATTGTGGCTAAGAAAACAGCTCCTGTGTGAAAGGTGCCCGTATTCCCAATGGACAGGAAGGCAAGAGAAACTTTCATACAAGTATACCAAAATGCCTCTCATAGCTTCTTGCTACTCATTGAACATGTCATGTCTCCCTACATTCTATCACTTACAGCATGTCACTTCTTGTATTAGCAGAGTTCTGCAAAGAAATGAACAGAATAAATGGGCAGATAGACAGACAGACAGACAGAAAGACAGATAATTGATTCACATGATCATAGAAATTGAGTATTTATGCAATGGCTGTCTGGAAGATGGTAAGGCAGAGAAGACAATTGTGTGACTTGGCCAAAAGTTGAGAAGCTCAGAGGCAGGAAAGCCAATGGTGGACAACCTGGCCCAAGCCTAAAGTAGACTGAGGTCCTAGAGGGCTGCTGGTCCCAGTCCCCGGGTGCAAAGGCTGAAGAAAGTACAATCTGATGTACAAGGACAGCCACAGGTGGCCTGCTGCAGAAGGAAGAACCAGAGAACTTCTGGTTGCCTGTTCCAAACTGACTGCAAGGCTACTGGATGATGCATGTCCACATTCAGGGTGGGTCTGTCTCAGTCAGCTCACTGGCTCACATGTCAATCTTCTAGGAAACACCATCCAAGATTATGACCATTAATTGGGCTGTGTCACCGTGAGTGATTAAGTGAAGCCCAGGAGATGAGTAGGGTGCACTTCACATGTGTCTGGATGAGTCATGAGGCTTTTAGGTTCTATACACAGGCCTTGGTACCTTCTTCTCTGGCACAGTTCCTCTGCTCTGCTTCCCAGCCACCATGGGCTGTGCAGCTTTACTCTGTCATGTGCTTCTTACCTTAAAGTCACCAGACTGTGTACTGAAACCCCTGAAACCATGAGCCAAATTCGACCTCTCCTGTAAATCCTGGCTATTCAGGTATTATAACCAAGTGATGGGAAGGCTGACTTAGTGTGAAAGCTGCACACAGATACACCCAGAATTAATGTTTTACCATTTCTCTGAGGATACCTCAATCCATTCAGGTTATCAATACAAATTACCCAACTACTTGTCCAAGTATGCAGCCACATGGGTGAGACATACACTCTATCATGAGAGGGATCGTGAGTATCAACACCCAGATTGGGGAGGGGGGTTGTATCATATTCTCATGGGAAATAGAAGTGTGATAATCAGTGGTGAAATCTATAACAAATTATTCCTGGTGCAGAAAGAGAAAAGTAAGCATGAAGTATTTTCTTCAGTAATTTGTGAATATATGCTATTGATTTGCAACAACGAGGATGAGAATAATAGGATAAATAAATTGAGTAACCAAGAAATACAAAATTTATAGACCTGATCAAAAGTAGAACATTTCTCTCTCTCTCTCTCTCTCTCTCTCTCTCTCTCTCTCTTTCTCTCTCTCTCTCTCACTGTCTGTCTCTCTCTCTCTCTCTCTGTCTCTCTCTCTCCCTCAAGGGTTTACTAGCAGGAAGGTAGGTAGGCTTATGGTGGCCACCCACAGAGTCAGGTGTGAAAGAATACAAAATGGCCATCTGCATGCTACAAAGTGGAAAGATCCAGTCAAAAGTCGAAGGCCTGGAGTTCACTGCAGAGTCCTATGAGAATCAGTATCAGGAACCCAAAAGGTCTGTCCTGGAAGGCAGAAGAGTCTGTGGTATATGCCTGGAGATGAACATCTAGAGGCAACAGTGAAGACTGGAACTCCTCTGAAAAAACAGAAGCAAGACTCCTTTCTTTCCTTTGTTATGCCATCCAGTCTACAAGCCTATTGGTTGGTGGCACCCACATCCAGGTGGGTCTTCTGGCTTCCATAAGTCAGTCACCCAGATACCCAGAACTGTGGTATACCAACCTGCTGGGCATTTCTTATTCAACTCGATACCACAATTAACTATCACATTTATGTTTTAGATTTCTAAGAGAAATTCTGTAATATTTAACTTTTGGTTTCTGACTTATTCCAGTTAGCATTATAACCTTAACATCTACCAATTTTCCTTCAAATGACATGATTTCACTCATATTTATGGCTGAGTAATATTCCATTGTGTATATATGTCCCATCTTCTTTAACCATCCTTGGTCGTTGGACTGTATAGGTTGTTGCAAGAGTTAAACTATTGTGAATTGTGCTGTTATAAATACAGATACAAATGTACCATTATATTATGATGTATTTGTTTCTTTTTGGAATATGCTCAGGAGAAGTATAGCTAGGCCAAATGGAATTTCTACTTTTTAGTATTTTGAAGAATTCCTGTAAGGATTTCAATAATGATTTTACTTGATTTCTTCATGGTAGCTGTTCTTTCTGGAGGAAGACAGAACCTTAGCATTGTTTTCATTTGCCTCGCTCTAGAGGCCAGTGGTATTTAACTTTTCTCATATATTTATTATTTTTCAACTTCTTCAGAGAAATGTGTATTCATTTCACTTGCCCATTTTTTTGTGTCTTTTATTTTGGAGGGGGCCCTTTTGTTGTTGTTCTTTATATATTCTAGATATTAGTCCTCTGAGGAATAGCGGCAAAATATTTTTCTGGATAGTCTTATGTGGGGGGAGGAAATTTCTAGGTTGTTGGTCCAAATGTAAATCCCTCAGGGACCCTGCTGCTCAGCCAGTTGCTACTCACAGCTTTTGCCTGTGAAGCCAGCTCCTAGCTATGGGACAAACCTAGCAGCCCCACCTTTCAACTCCCAGCCCTTACCCTGTTTGTACTCTTTTGTTTGTTTGTTTTTAGACTACTGAACTTAGATGTAACACAGGACCCCACACACAGGTAAACCCTGGTCTCCTGGGCTCTGTCTTTAACTCTCTATAAGGCCAAGGCTCCACCAACAGTTCTTGGGGTAGTTTTTTTGGAGTGGATGTGGATGGAATCCAGACCTCCCTGGTGTTGGCTCTGGGTTAGAGCCTGTGGAAACGAGAAAGTGAAAGTCTCAGTGCCTAGGCAGAGGATCAACCACACCAGCTCCTCTGCCAGAACCTGGGCCAGGGCTGTGGGTGTTTTTGAGGGCACCTTGTCAGGAGTCAGGGAGTGCAGTAACCCAAGGCAACTCTGCCCCAGACCTGCTCCTTCTGGCTCATCCCCAAACCCCTGCATGGCCTCTGCTCTCACCCTTGTCCCTGCAGTTGCCTCCAATTATGTCGGGGTGCTGGCTCCCTGCCAGTCCTCAGAGCAGCCGCCAACCTCTGGTCCACTCTCAGCCACCAACCTGTCGTCACACTGTGCGGAGCTCCACCTACCTTGCTGCTCAGCCAATCACAGTCTGCCGCCCATCCCCGCCAACCCAGCTCCTAGCAACAGGCCAAAACTAGAGGCCCAGACCTTTAGGCCTCCAGCAGGCTAGCCTCCTGCACCTCGCCCCATTATTTGTTCCTCAATTTTATTTTAAACGGTACTGGATGGAAGAATTGATGTTTTAGTTTTTCTTCATTAGGACGCAAGGTAGACATAATCTGAGATACAAGAAAATGTGTCAGAATTGTGTGTCTATCAAGGGATGAGGAGATCAAGGATTCAAAAGAATAAAAAGCTGCCCAAGGGGTTGGGGATGTAGCTCAGTAATCAAGCGCTTGCCTAGTAAGTGCCTAGTAAGCCCTGAGTTCAATTCCCAGCACCATCACCTGCAAACAAAACAAAAAGCTGGCCAAGTACTGAGGAAAGAGAAATTAATAACTGTTACAAATGAGTTTGCATCCCAAAACTGAGATTGACTTTTTACATGGAGTGTGCTAATAGTATTGGCAATGTTTTTATTTGACAGAGGTGCAGATTACAACATGATCCTATTTACTCTTGCACACACTGCGATGATTAAGTTGATACCACCATCTAAGGTCAGTTCTAGAACTCTAGGAATTCTTGTAACTGATGCTTGTTTTGTGTTTTGGGGTTACAATTAGGATTGAAATGCCTTAATAAGTCCTAATTTTACCCCCAAAAGACAGCTCCATTCCTCTGCTGCACTGGTAGACCATTCATCTTTTATGGTTAATAAAGGGCATCTACATGCGTTATTTGGTTTGAGTCTGAGAATGAACTCATGAACGAGGGAAGATGGTATTGTCTTTTTGGAACAAATGAGCAAACTACAATCAGAAAAGTTAAGTGATTTTCCAATGTGATGTTTTTAGTCATAAATAGTGTAGTTAAAAAGGAAATGTAGTTATTTCTCTCTGTTCACCTAGACTTTTTACTTGATTTTTATTAATGAATATTTAGAAATTTTCTTTTCTCCTCCTTTTCTTTTTCTTGTTCTTTCTCGCCCCCTTCCTTCCTTCCTTCTCCCCTCTCCTCCCAGTCCCCTTCCCCTTCCCTCCTCTCCTCTCCTCTCCTCTTTCTTTGGCTCGCTCTTTCTTTCTTCCTTCCTTCCTTCCTTCCTTCCTTCCTTCCTTCCTTCCTTTCTTGTTTTCTTGATTTCTTTCTGGAAAATGACCTGGAAAGCTGTTCATGTCATGATCATGGCAGAACCAGATTACAGCCTGGCTAGAGCCTTTCCTTTCCAACACACACCCCACAGTGAAAGGCCATTTCACACCAGACCTTAACTTCTCAGAAGAATTACACTGATGAGTACAGGGCCCCACTTTTTCTATGAGTGACTGTGGGCCAACCCAAGACATCCTCAGTGTGACATTTTGGGAGAAGAATACACAATCCACCCAGGACTGAGGAAGTGAAAATGAAAGTGGCAGAGCCCCAGATCCTCGGCAGCAGTTGACTTCCCAGTGCTCGGGCTGGGTGCTCCAAGATTCCTGACTCCACTTTGGGTAGGATGCAGCAGGTGCCAGAAGATCCCAGCAGTTGGGCTGAGGCAGCTTCTCCCTGCCGTCTGGTTTACGCCGCTTCCCCTGAATCACCTGTTTGGCTGTTCCTGCCAGCCTTGTCCCTGCTCTTGCCTCCAATCCGTTCCCAGTGCTGGCTCCCTACAGGTCCTCATGGCCATGGCCACCTTTGCCTTCCTGCTCTCTTCAGGCTGCACCACATCACAGAGCCACCACTGTGGAAATCAGCAAGGAGATTCCTCGCAAGACTAAAAGTAGAAATTCCATTTGACCCAGCTATTTCTCTTCTAGGTATCTTCTCAAAAGTGTTCAAAATTCATATTAAGGTGATACAGCATACTCATGTTTTTAGCAACACATTTTATTATAACTATATCTTAGAATTGGCCTATATTTTGGAAGCATTTCTTCACTTTCAATTTCATGGAAAAGTTTAAGAAACATTGGTATTAGTTCTCCTCTAATGTCCTGGAGCCAAACCCACAATCCCAGGTACATCATAAAAATAAAACCACTTACCAAAAGACCCTGCAGTGCAGTGAAAGACACGGTCTTCCATCTGCTCTGCAGACCTCTATGCAGTAACGCATCTGTCATGAAGAAACCAGAGAGTCAGATGCCCAAAAACCCTGACTCCCCAAAAGCTGGTCTCACAGATTCTAAATTAGAGGAATTCCAGACAAAAATTTTAAAAAAACTAATACTTAAAATGATTAAAGAGTTCAAAAAGGATACAAATAAATAGCTGATGAATCAGTTACTAAGATGACTAACAAGTTTAAAGAAGATAAAAAACCAACCAAATGAGTTAAGACAGTGTAGGATGTGAAAAGCCACTTTTTAAAGAGCCAGAGGTTGCAACAAGAAATCGAGCAGAAATTCCAGAAATGAAAAACTCAATTGAAAGTCTTGGCGGTATGTAACATTATTGAGAAGGTAAGATATTAGGAATCCAAGAAAGGTGGATATAAAAGGACATGGAGTTAGTGATAATGATTAATAAGAAAACATCAAACATCTGCAAGTTCCTAGATAACTCAAAAAAGCAAAATTATGGATCACCAGACATACAGAAGGGGCCAAACTGAAGGATACTTACCTAAAATTTTATTCACTGCCACCTTTGAAAATTTCCCAAAGGTAGGGAGTGAGATGGATATTTAAATAAAGGAAGCATTTACAACCTCAAATAGGCATGACCAAAGAAGAAATACTATGACACACAATTGTCAAAATGCCAGCGCCTCAGTACAAAGACAGAATACTAAATGCTCTTAGGGTCCAATCACTTACGTTGAAAATCTGTTAGAGTAACAGCAGATTTCTTCACACAAAAAATTTAGAGGCCTGGAGAACTTGGACTGAAGTTTTTCAAGCTCTAAAAGTGAATAACTGGCAACTCAAATAACCGTGTCCTGCAAAGCAATCTCTTAAAATTGAGCAGGAGATAAAGACCTACAGTGACAAAAAGAAATCTCAAGAAATTCATGGCCACCAAACCAGCAGTCCAGAAAACAATTAAGCAGCCCTCAACAGAGACAATGAGGACAACAACATCATGAAGTTAAGGGAAGGAGTAAGTCTATTTAAGCAAATGGAACACAGAGAGATATCAAGCACTGGAAAAAGAATATAAGGACAGGAATAATGACACACCTTTCAACAGCAATACTGAATGTAAATTGTCTTAACTTGCCAAACAAAAGACACAGATGGTTAGATTGGATCAAAAAACAGGATCCAAATTCATGTTTCCAGCAAGAGACATTCATCTTCCACAGAAATACACAGAGAGTGAAAGCATAAGAATGGAAAATATTAATCCAGTCGGTTATGACATGAAAACAAGAAGTAGCTGTTCTAATTTCTGAAAAATTTGATTTCAAACTTGAGCTTAACACAAGAAGGAAAGAAGGTCACTACATATTGATAAAGGGACCAATTCAGCAAGAAGAGATAACAATTGTAAATATAGATGAACTGAAGGTTGGTGCATCCAATTCCATAAAATAAAAACTGCTTGACATAAAAGAACAGGTAGATTTCAACAACACCATCATAATGGGGAAGTTCAGGATCCCACTCACTCAAATGGAGAGGTCAACAGAGAAAAAAAAAATCAACGGAATATTATCAGAGCTAATCTGCACCATAGAAGAAAGATTTAATAGATATCTGCAGTGGTTCATCCAACAACAGCAGAATATGCAACCTTCTCAAAAGTCCATGGAAATTTCTCCAGAACAGACTATATTTTAAGCCATGAGGCATATTTTTATGAATACAAAAGAAGTGAAATAATGTCCTACTTCCTGACAGATTACACAATGGCTAAACTTAGAAATCAACAAAAAAGAAACCACAGAAATTACTCAACTACATGAAGAGTGAATAATACACTCTTGGATGATCAGTGGGTTCTAGAAGAAATCATGGAAAAAAAATTTTCAAATTCCCAGAAACAAATGGAAATGGAAATGTAGCAGTCACCATCCATGGGATGCAACAGAAGCAGGTCTGGGAGGGAGGTTCATGCCTATGACTGCCTGCATCAGAAGATGTGAGAGATCCCAAATAAGTATTATAGCGATGCACCTGAAGCTCCTAGAAGAGCAATAACAATTCAAACCCCAAACTAGGAGTAGGAAAGATATTAAATTCTGTGTGTAAATTAGTGAAATTGAAACTAAAAAAATACAAAAGATCAATAAATCAAAAAATTAGTTCTTTACAGGCATGAATAAGTTTGACAAAGCCTTACACAAACTTACCTAAAGAAGGAGAGAAGAGACCCACATTAAAAATATTAGAATTGAAAAAAGTGAAATAAAAACAGACAGCAATGAAATCAGGATTAATAGCAGTAACTTATTTTGGAAAATGTATACACCAGTAGATCAGAGAACCTAGAAGAAATGGATAAATTTCTAGGCACATACAATTTACCAAGATTGAACAAAGAAGATACAAGAATTCTGCACAGAGCAGTAATTAATACTGAAATTGGTGGGGTTGGGGATTTAGTTCCAGTGGTAGAGCACTTGCCTAACGAGAGCAAGGCCCTGAGTTCGATCCCCAGCACCCCCCCAAAAGAAATCAATGCAGTGATAAAAGCTCTGCCAACCAAGAAAAGCTCAAGATATGATGGATTTACTGCTGAATTTTACCAGGATGTTAGATGTTCTTCGCATACCTGTTTGAAACCTGCATGAGGGGATCACAGACACAGCCCATTAACACAGCACACCATGGCTGAATTTCAAGTGTTGAGCTTCCAGCCTGGGCCTTTGGGAAGGGATTTCCTTCAGCATCCCCACTTGTTGTATTCCAGAAGCAGTTAGTGCTAGACTCACTTCCTGTGCCAAGAGACCTCTCTGGTATCACGATGCACTTAGCAAATGAGGAACAAGATGGTAGTCACACTTCCTGCTACCTATGGAACATCTGCTATATTCTGGGTAATTGCCTATGAATTTTAAATATTACTTTTTTCACAAATAAACTTCATTAAGTAGGTGGGATTTCCCAAGTTTACATGTGGGATCCATGGTCTGCAAGTATGATTTCCCATCATGAGGGAAGAATACAAGAGACAAGTCTAAACTTGGTTGGGCAGAAGCGGAGCTGTTAAATTCAGTATCTGAACGTGTAAAATCAGAAGGGAGGCAGGCGGAAGCATTCAGAATGCCTGTTGTAATGTTCATCCCCAACCTCAGTACGCCGTCAGGGAATGATAGGACCCGTGAATCCCACTACTATGTATATGGCAACAGAAATGAATTAGTATCACAACATCTCAGGCTTGACCTCACAGGACGGCTCACAGACCCAGCACCAGCAACATCAACATGCACCGTGAGCGAGTCACAGGCCACCGTGGACCTTCTGTGTTTCATAGTTACAGGACTTCTGGTCTAGAAACATGTTTTTCAGCCTCCCTAGGGCTGACATTTGTGCTAGATCGTAATTTGTGGTGAGCTGTCACAGAAAGTTGAGTGGCATCCCTAGCTTCAACCAAGTAGTTACAGATCAGCCTCCCCAGCTTGAGAGCAAAAATTACCTCCAGATACTGTGAAGTGTCTCCTAAAGGCATGATCACTCCTCGTGGAGGGTCACTGCCCAGGAGCACAAGAACTAAACATACATTCATGAATCTTCAATCAACCTCAACCATTTTCCACTCACACTTTGGGCAGATCATGTAGCCCTTCTGAGACTCATTTCTGCAAATGTAAAGCAAGCCACTGATAGTATAGATCACACAGAACTGACATGTGTAAGACTTCATTGAGATAATCTTTATAAAATTTTAACTTTGTGGTTAGGGTAGCTCTACATTTGAGCGCCTGCCTGGCATGATTGAGGACCTGGGTTCAAATCCCAGCAAAGAAAAAAAAAGAATTCTTACTTCAGTCCCTGGTGGAGATAAAAATACCTTAATAAATTTGGCAATTATATGATATAATTTTTCATACACAAAATATTTTTACTTACATATAACTCATTTATGAAAAAATTAATCAAAAGATTCATAAATAAAAGAATGGAACAGCTCCTAACATGTATTTCAAGCATGAAAGCACTAAGTGCTGTGTAAAATCATCATGAAGCTGAGGATTGTAGACATGTCCTGTGGTTGTATAACACATGAACACAGTTGTCTCTCTTGATGAAGAGTGAAGAACAATTTCCTGCCCAACCTCTTTACAAGTTAGTGTTTTGGAGTTCCTAGAAGGCCAGCAAAGTCACCCAGCTCTGATTCACAGAAAACTGTAAAAAACAGAATCGGGAAAATGTGCTAGGGAAGTTCAAGGTCAGTAGGAGAGCAGATTTCTAGGAGCAGCAGTAGTAAAGGCTGATTTCACCTGATTTCTAAACTGGACTCTTGGGAACACAAAGTGAGCAATTTTTTTTTTCTTTCTACTCATACCGGCGTCCCACAAGGAAAGCAGATGCTCAGAGGCTGGAATAAGGAGGAGAAGGCACCTGATCAGCAGAGGCAGGGAGCTGTAAGTAGATCCTCTAATGCCGCCCCTCAGGTGCACAGTCTGGAGCAGGAGCGGACGTGCTGGGTACTCTCGGAGCCCTGAGCCTGGCCGGGGAGTGATGCTTCACGCCTTCCTGCTGTCTTCTGTGAGGCGGAGCTTCAGACTCCATCACCAACAGTCAGAGAGGGATCCAGACTTCCACACGGAAACCCTCTTCTCAGAGAGCCCACCCAGGTGAGTCTGCGACCCTGATGGGTGCTGCAGGAGAGGGTCGGCAAGACACAGGAAGCTGCGGGCACTGACTTGATGTCACCTGAGGACCCAGCCAGCCTGGCCCCGGGCTGACAGATGACTGCGATCGTTTGCTTCTTTGACTAATTAATGGACAGCTTAAAAAACAAACTACATTTTAGACTCCGGAATGCATGGATCATTGTGGACAATTCACGATCGGGAGGGAAGATTAATCAGATGGGACAGAGTGGAGCAGCTGTATAGCGCATTTCCAATAAAATTAAAACCCTTCCAGGGAGTTTTGTTGTTCAAGTGCAGGGAAACTGAGCTTTAAGTATGAGTTCTGTGAGGTAAAGTGAGGGCATTTTTCTTTAATTTGAGTCTCTATTTTCATCACAACTCTCAGATTAAACAGATGCTTACAGATGTTACCTTACAACAATAGTTCGTGGGACAGACTTTTCGCAGTAACTTGTCCCTTGCTGGGTGTTCCCATGAGCAAACTGAGTTTTATTTCATAAGGAGAGATCTACAGATTTTTATGCCCAATTCTTCCATTGCTAGTGAGGTCGAATGCATTTTTGGTATTTTGAGCCTTTTTTCCCTCTGGAATTCAGAATTGTTTGTGCAGGTTCTTTGCTTTTATTGGGACTGTATTCATTTGTTATTTAATTCTTGCACAGAAAGAATTTTTTACTAAGTTTGATGTTTTCTATTTGGATATTTTGTCCATGTATAGATGCAGTGCGGTATAAATCTATAAAGTTTCTGTGGTCAAATATCAATCTGTGATATTGCAGACAGATGTCCTCCATTGCTTTTTTTTTCTTTCTTTTTTTTTTTGGTGGTGCCGGGGATTGAACTCAGGGCCTTGTGCTTGCAAGGCAAGCACTCTAATCACTGAGCTAAATCCCCAGCCCCTCTCCATTGCTTTTTAAATTTAAAAGTTTCTCTTCGTGATTTGTAGTAATCAATTGCACTTTATACCTTTTGACCTCCCATTTCATAACTGTTTTTCTCCGCTCGTTTTGACTTTCGTATCTGTTGCATTTTTATGAACAGCAATAATCTTGTGTCTTTTTGTGGATCACACTGCATTCAACCAAAGAGTCATTGTATTTATGGAGATTTCCCTTCTATACAATTGGTGTAAATAATCAGTAATATGGGGCTACTGTGAGAATAAGTGATATAATTTGTGCAATGCGTCTGCTTCACAGATGTGGAAAAACTCATAAAGGGAGCTATTAAATATTTTAATCATAATTTCATTATTGTTGCTGTCATGTTCAGCGTTGTGAGCGTGTTGAATCCATTCATGTTTACATAGGGTGAAATTATAACTTTAGATATATTTTCTTCCATGTCTCCTAAAAAGTGTTTCCATTATTTTTTTCTAGATCCTTATCAATGAAGTCTGGACTTATATTCTGCTGTTGATACGATTATTTTACTGTTATTTTAGATTTTTTAATTCAGCGATTATTTAAGATTTCCATTTAATGCAGTCATTCTGAATTCATTTATTTACCTAATTATTCAGTTTATTGTTCAAATTCTTTATTTCTAAAATTTTTTATATTTTCTACAATTTTGTCACTTTTGTGAAAGGAAAACTGAGCAAAGCAGGTAAGATCTTTGTTCAGTTTGATTTTACAATTCAATGCCAAAGTAGAAGACATTGAAATAAATCCACCAATGTTATAATATCCCCTGAAATAAATCCTATAAAGAAGGATTATAAATTTTCTTGACAAGTACTGAGTGTCATAGAGTCTCACAGCACGAGCAGTCATCCAAGCAGTGGTCATGAAGCACATGTATTCCAAATTGGAACTATCGTTGAGAATTTTTGCATCTATGTTCATCAAGGACATTTCCGTATAGACTCCTTGGCTCTTCAAATTGTCTCATAATACATATGCCTTAAGTGTAACCAAGAGAGTGAAATAAGGAGGAATCCCCCTTGACCCTGGGACACCTTTGAAACCAAAATACTGCACGGTTCTACTCATATATTAAAAATGGTCAAATTCATAGATGCACAGAATAGAATGATGCTATCAGGGAAGTGTTTTAGGGGCATATGTGGATCTTTTAGATGGTTTTTTTAAATGATTAGTTTTTGGGCACATGTCATAGAACATAAGCACTAATAATATACTGTGCATGTCAAATATTCCATTATAGACAGATCTGATGCTAAGAGGTCTTACAACAAAAAAGTCAAAGGGACGCAGGGACACCCTGAGAGGTGATGTCTGTATGCTGATTGTGTGTCTGAACTCTCCAGCTGTACGCAATACATTCACTGAGTTTTTCATTGAGTGAACTCACCTAAGCTGCACAAAACAAATACAAACGGAACAACATGGAAACAAAGGAACTGCTGCATTTGAAAACCTTAACATTTCTGCAGCTTCAGCAGCCCACCTCCTTCCTCAGCATTCTCAGGAATGAGCACTCTTATCTCCCTCTTGCTCATGCTGGTTGCCACCTGGCTGCCTTTAGAGCTCTCATAAATGAAACAAGCTCCTTATTCAGGGGAACTGCACTGATCATTCCGCCTATCATCTACATAAATCTGCAGATATGCCCAGGGCTCACTCCAACCAGTTTCCTTGCGATCCCTGTTCAAACGTACCTTGGACACCTGTCATTCCGGGAGCCGCCCCAAAAGATACCATCTCTAGCTGTTCTCTGTATTACATGCCTGTGTTTTCCTCTGATGAATTACTAATGTAAGATATGTCATATGATAGTTTATTTTTTACAGACACATGAAATTGTACACATTTATGGAATGTTATGTAACATTTAGGTATGCGTGAATGTTGTATGATGTTAACAATGTTAAAAACAGGTGGGACTTAATTATTCCCTCGAATATGTTTTAATATGTCAATTCTATTTAGTGAAAATATCCGGCCTTTTTTTCTAGATCCCTTTTTGTACTTATTCTTTTGAAATGCTAGAGATTGGAACTAGGACCTCACACATGGTAGGCAAGTGCTCAATCACAGAGCTACTGTTATTTAATCATATTCTTTCTCAATGATTGAATCGCATGAACTTTTACATTTCAGCAATACGTGTTTGGAACTCAATTTACATTATTCATGATCATGAAATAATTGATCATTAAGGCTGTAGAATACACATTATACTGAGAAAAAGGTAGAGAGAAAAATAGAAATTCCTTATCCAAGATGGCACAAGGGATGGTTTTAAGACCAGATAAAAAATTTAGCCATGTTAATTTTCTTTTATAGCATATGGAATCACAGAATGACACAAGAATTTTAGAATTTCTTCTTCTGGGATTTTCAGAGTACCCAGAACTGCAGGCCCTGATATTTGGCCTTTTCCTCTCCATGTACCTGATCACTATATTTGGAAATCTGCTCATCATCCTGGCCACCATCTCAGACTACCACCTGCACACGCCCATGTATTTCTTCCTCTCCAACCTGTCCTTTGTGGACATCTGTTTTACATCAACCACCATGCCAAAGATGCTGATGAACATTCAGACACAGAGCAAGGTCATAACATATGAAGGCTGCATCATCCAGATTTATTTTTTTACATTGTTTGTAGGGCTAGAAAACTTCCTCCTGGCTGTGATGGCGTATGACCGGTTTGTGGCCATCTGTCACCCGCTGTACTACACAGTCATCATGAAGCCTCAGCTCTGTAGATTGCTGGTTTTGGTGTCCTGGATCATGAACACCCTGAATTCCTTGCTACAAAGCTTAATGGTGCTGCGGCTGTCCTTCTGCACAGACTGGGAAATCCCACACTTTTTCTGTGAACCTAACCAGTTGGTTTATCTTGCCTGTTCTGATACATACCTCAATTATATGGAGTTGAATTTGGTAGCTGGACTGCTGGGTGGTGGAACCCTTGCTGGCATCCTTTACTCTTACTCTAAAATAACTTCCTCCATATGTGCAATTGCTTCAGTTCAGGGGAGGTATAAAGTTTTTTCCACCTGTGCTTCTCACCTCTCAGTTGTCTCTTTATTTTATTGTACACTACTAGGTGTGTACTTCAGTTCTGCTGTCACTAAAAATTCACACTCAAGTGCAACAGCCTCGGTTCTGTACACTGTGGTCACCCCCATGCTGAACCCCTTCATCTACAGCCTGAGAAATAAAGACATAAAGAGGGCTCTGAAAAGACTCTTGGACAGAGAAATTATGTAAGCATCTATTGTCCTGGGACTAAAGAATTTGTGTGAATCACAGAGTTCACAGAGTCAGTGAAAATATCACAATATTTTTGTCACATTGTGGAAGTTGTTTCATCCATTCTTACTCAGCCTGGTGTTCACAGTCCCTGCTTTAGTCGGTGGCAAAATTTACTATCAAACATGTGCATGCAGGGAAAGTCTACATGGAAAGACACATTTGAACTGATTTAATAAATTGGCCTCTGAATCAGACAAGTCTTTTCCTATTATGAGATAAACACCTACATAATGTATTGGATTAGTATAAAATATTTTTTCACACTGTAAATATAATCATTGACATATGGCAGACTGCTGTCCATGTGTAAGGTGTTTACTCATTGAATATTGATGGGAAGGTTTTATGTTTATTATTGAATTGTTTTTTCTGCTTGAAGTCATTAAATATTACCTAGAAATGTGAATCCTGCTGTTCTACATTAAAGGTCCTTCCTTCTCTGAATTTCCCATAACCACTAGAGGGGTAGTGAAAGAGCAGTGTCAATATTGTCCATTATGTATGTCCTCCTTGCTCAGCAATCACTTCTGTCTTCATCATCGTTGCAAGAATCTCAAGAGAGCTTGAAGTCCTGCCCAGGCACATGGCTCACAAGCTTTTCTACACAATATCCATCTTGTTTACCTGGATAGTCATTTCCAGGTAATATTTTTCAATATACTCATATCAAATATGCACGAATAATAGAGTAACTATCGATGTTTTATTTATCAGAGCAAATGCCAAAAAATACAAAGTAATAAATGATGACAATTGCCCTCAGTTCTGTTCACTTTGTTTATTTAAGGTATAGCCAGCGTGATATAACAAACATTCCTAAAAGAATGTTTGTGTAATGTGATGCATTTATTATCAATAGTATTACATGATGCGGAGTTATTTTGCACTTGGCTTGTGCGCTTATGCCTCTGTCATCAGCTGTGGGTCTCTTCGGGAGACTCTGTCCAACCTGGCAGGCTTCATAAGACATTGGGATGTAATGGATTGTTTGGTGAGGTGATCAGGGTGACTTTGGCTGGGACAAGTGGCTTCTCCTCCACATAACCTCTCCTCTTCCTGCTGGCTAAAGATAAACACCTACCTTACATAGTGTTTTACTGGGGTGTCACGAGCCTGAGGCAGGATTCCATCATGGAACAGCAGAAATGCCCTTGAGGCTTCTTGATGCACATTTTTAATCTTACCAATTTCTATCAAATTGGATCATTACACACTGTATGCATGTATCAAATTATTATTACATTCCCAGTAAGTGTGTACAATTAAGATAATAGTTTTTAAATCATATTTTAAATATGCATAATAATATTTTTAAAATATTATCTGTGAATTAGAAGAACAAACTTATAGTGATACATTCATACTCATGTTTATAGCAACACAACTCACAACAGTTAAATCAGTTTAGCAGCCTCTACGCCCACTGATAGATGAATAGATGAAAATTATATGTATCAGCCATAAAACAGTAAATTTGAGTCATTTATGGGAAAACAAGGGGATCTTGAGATCATCCTACTAAGTGAGGAAAATCGGACAAAGAAGGTTTTATAACACATGGTTTTTCTAATAGAAGAGATCCAAAATATAATTGAGGGGGCCACTGGGATCGAACTCAGGGTCTTGCACTTGCTAGGCAAGTTCTCTACTCCCACTTGAGCTAAACCTCCAAGCCCCCAAAATATAATTGAAAGAGCAAAATAAAAGAGAAATGGTAAGAGACAAAGAGGTAGACTCTGTAGAGATAGGAAGGGGATTTAGAGAATGTCGGGGAGAAGCAGAGTAAAAATAATCAAGATGCAATATGTATGTGTGTCGATTTCCCACAAGGAATGAAATTTTTATCTATGATAAGCATGTACCAATAAAATTTTAAAATTAAATGAATACATGAAAGTGATTCATAAACATGAAAAGTAGATTAGTTTCATGAATATATGAAAATCAATTTAAAATATTCAGAAACCTTAGAAAATCTTACTTTTGTTTCCTTTATTGCTAAAACTGTGACACTAAGACACAGAACTCTTCTTCGTTGGTGAGAATTCCAAAAAGCAAGAGTTTATATGTGAAAGTTTCTACTTCCTTTGAGCTTTAGCTATTAGTATCATAAAGCTTGCCAAGGGGCCCAAGAGGGTGGCCTAACACCACTGCTCCAAGCCTCTTCATTGTGTCTCTGACCTCAGGTGAGTTACCTATTTACCATAAGCTCTTATTTCATCACAAAAGAGTACCTAGGAAAGCTCAATGACATGATGGCTATAAAAGGGTTCAACAGTACAGACAAGTACTGAATATAATTTTAAAGTTTATTTCAATATTTTATGAATATATAGTAATTATAGATACTAATGGGCTTCAGTGTAGTATTTCAACACATGTAAGCAACACAGAGATGAAGTCAGGGAAGTTAGTATCTACCACCCTCATTTCTTTATGTGTGTAGAATTTGAGCTCCTCACTTCTCGATATTCCTAAAATACTATCTGGATGGAAGACTGTCAAATGCTGTGTGCCTGCCATGCCCTGGGAGACAGTTCCCATTGTACTTTATCACTTGCTGCTTCCCAGAACCAGGCTAAATGTCTGTTCTCTTTTGGTCCCAAGAAGTATTTGCGGGGTCAAAATGCATTTAGTACACGGTGAACAAAGTGTTAAGTCACAGTCGCTGCTATCTATGAAACATTCACTAAATATCAGGTAATTTCTTACTTGCTTTGAAATATTACATACTTCACAAATAGAATGTAGTTGGCAGAATTTCTCAAGTTTATACATTGGGAGCCCAAACCCACAAATACGATTTCCTCTCATGCAGGAAGTATACAAGGCTCATTGTAGTTGGTGAAAATGGCGGCTAGAAGAGCCAGTATAGAAATCAGTGCAGAGGTTTCTCGATAAACTAAAACTAGAGATACCATTTGATCCACCTATACCACTTCTTGGCATTTTCTGGAAAAAAAATCAGCATGCTACAGAGATAGCTGCATACAAGTGTTTATTCTGGCACAATTTGCAATATATATCACATGTATTCACTCATACATAGAATCAAAAAAATAGAAAATAAAGAGAGAAGACATGAAAGTAAGAAGACAAATTATCAAGGTATGTTATATAAGAGTATAAATAAACTAATTGAAAATCATTTTGTATAACTAATATGCACTAATAAAATATTTTGAAAAGAGACGTTTACATCTTTTTGGAAAAGACAAAGAGACCACTGTGAACTTGTTTGTGCAGAAACTGAGATACAGAATCTAGTATCCGACCACTCAAATTCTGAACTGAAGAAGAGAGAAGCATCCCTGATGGAAAAGACTTCAAAATTCCTCCACTTGGCCCTAACCCTGTACTGCAGCCACAGTACTCGATGACGGAATGAACGTGTAATCCAGCAATCCCACTACTGGGAATACGTCCAAAGAAGAAATTCGTGTCTCAAACAGGCACCTGCATTTCTGTATTCATTGCTATATCATGTGAAATAGCAAAAATGTAGGCGCTGAGGATGCATTTAGTGCTACAGCACTTTCCAAAACAAACAAGCGAACAACCTAAAAAATGAAATACATTTGTCTATCAACAGATGAATAGATACAGAATGAATCATGCACATACTCAAAGGAATATAATTTACTGATAAAAATAGGTGAAATACTGCCATTTATAGCAAAATAGATGCAACTGGAAAATATTCTTTAAAATGAACAAGGAAGATACAAAAAAATTCCATGTCATCTCACTAAGCCAAAAAAAAATTTCAATTTCATAGAAGTAAATGGTAGAATGGTGATTACCAGGGACTGACGTTCTTTTTAGGACATTGAGGGAAATACTGGTCAAAGGCTATAAAATTCCTTGTAGATAGGAGAAATAAATTTAAAAGATCTATTGTACAATGTGGTAACTATGACTAATATATTGAAAAATACTGAGTGGATATTAAGTGTATTTCCCATGAAAATGATAAATATTTAAAGTAATGCACATGTTATGTATGTATGTATATGTACGTGTGTGAGTGTGTGTGTATGTAGTCATTTTATTTCAAAACTTTAAGTTGTACATCATAGATAAATACAAATTTATTTTCAAAGAAAAAAGTAGTCCACCCATTAGGACTGGAAGCCTCAATGTCACCTAGCACTTGGTTACAAACCTGCAATCTCTGGGCCACATACACTTGCTAAATATTAATGTGAATTTGAAGTAGATTGCGAAGTGGTTGATTTTCACATTTAAGCTGGATAAGTTCTCTTTTAGAATAGTGTTTCTCAATCAACGTTGACATTGACATTAGGCTACCTAATGCTTTGTCATGAGCTGTGTTGTGCATTGCAGAAGGTTGTGTATTGCAAAAGGTTGAGCAGTTTCCCTGGCTTCAAACAGCTCGGTAGAGTAAAACAGCCCCAGTTGTTATACCGTGATTCCTACGGACACTGCTAAGTGTCTCCTAGAGGTATCCAGTAATTATTCACACTGGAGAACCATTGCCCTGGAGCAAAAGCACGGAGAACACCTCGAGCAAAGCTCATCCTTAGTTATCAGTGCAAATTTAGAATGAGTTCCTGGTACTATTGACTTCATATTGTTGACGTGTGTAAAAATTAAATGGGACGATCCATGTAAAATTTTAATTCGAGACTCTGGGTCAGGCTGGAGATTTGGCTCAGTGGTTAGAGTGCTTGCCTAGCAAGCACAAGGCCCTGAGTTCGATCCCCAGGACCAAAAAAAAAAAAAAAAAGACTCTGGGTCATAAAAACCTAAACAATATCTTTTTTTTAATAATGTAAAATACTTTTTTTTTTTAACCAAGAACATGTATTGGTACAATGTACATATAATTGTTACATTCATCACATTTATTTTGTACCTGTACATGGTGTATCTTGGTTCTCCCCCCTCTTGCCCGCCCCTCCCTTCTCTTCCCTTCCCTATTTACAGCAGGTACATTCACATTTCTCCATGACTTCCCTTTCTTTTTTCTAGCCCTCTTTTCCCTTCCGACTTCTCCTCCCCTCTCCTTTCAATGCTCCTCTCCTTGGAATATTATCTTCCTTTTAGATTATATCTATTACACCTCTTCGTCCTTTTTTTTGTATCCATGGTTTCTCATATCAGAGAAACAATTCGATGTGTACTCATAAGTGTCCGATTTATTTCACTTAATACTATGCTCTCAAGGAACATCCATTTACATACAAATGACTCCAGTTTATCCTTTTTTATGGCAGTGTAATACTCCATTGTGTAGAAAAACCACATTTTCTTTAGCCATTCATTGGTCGTTAGGCATTTAGGTTGTTTCCAAGACTTAGCTATTACAAATTGTGTTGCTATAAACATGGTTGTGCATACATCCCTGTGGTATGAGGATTCCAGTTCTTCTGGGAAGATCCCCAGTAGGGGGATAACTGGATCAAATGGAACCTCTAGTTCTAGTTGTTTGAGGAATCTCCATATTGATTTCCATAGTGGCTTGACCAGTTTACATTCCCACCAACAATGGAAGAGTGTTCCTTTTTCCCCACAGCCCCGCCAGCATTTGTTACTGGTTGATTTTTTTCATAAACGCGGCTCTTTCTGGAGTGAGATGAAATCTTAATGTTGTTTTGATTTGCATCTCTTGAATGACTAGTGATGTTGAACACTTTTTCATATATTTATTTGCCTTTTTAATTTCTTCATCTGAGAAATGTTTATTCATTTCAGATGCCCATTTTTGGATTGGGTCTTTGAATTTGGGAGGTTTGATTTTTTTGAGTTCTTTGTATAGTCTAGATGTTAGACCTTTGTCTGATGAACAGCTAGTAAAAATTTTTTCCCAGTCTGTGGGTTTTCGCCCTGCTCTATACGTGATTTCTTTTGCTGTGCAAAAGCTTTTTAATAGCATGTGGTAGCAAGCACTGATTCTTCATGTTGTTTCCTGTGCAGTTTGGGTTCTGTTCATAAATTTTTTCCCTACCCCTATGTCTTCGAGGGTTTTTCCTATTTTATTCTCCAGTAGATTTAGTGTTTCTGTTTTAATGTTTAGATCTTTGATCCACTTTGACTTTAGTTTAGTACATGGTGAGAGACTTGGATCTAGTTTTAGTTTTTGGCATGTAGCAAGCCAATTTTTCCAGCACCATTTGTTAAAGAGGCTATCTTTCTTCCATTGAGGGTGTTTGGCTCCTTTGTCGAAGATGAGGTATTTGAGTGTGTTTGGAGTTGTTTCTGCATCCTCCAATCTGTTCCATTGATCCTCAGGTCTGTCTTTTTGCCAGTACCATGCTGTTTTTGTCGCTGTGGCTTTGTAGTATAGTTTTAGGTCAGGAACTGTGATGCCCCCTGCCTTTCCTCTGTTGCTTAGGATTGTTTTTGCTATTCTTGGTCCCTTGTGGTTCCAGATGAAGTTCATGATTGTCTTTTCTAATTCTTTGAAGTATGTTGGTGGTATTTTAATTGGGATTGCATTAAATCTGTATAGTAATTTAGGCAGTATAGCCATTTTCACTATGTTGGTTCTTCCTACCCAGGAACATGGGATATCTTTCCATTTTCTGATATCCCTTTCTATTTCCTTTTTTAGAGTGCTGAAGTTTTCAATGTAAAGGTCTTTTACTTCCTTTGTTAGGTAGATTCCTAAGTATTTTATTT
>PVJO010023298.1:0-26367 GCA_004026905.1 Hystrix cristata | reverse complement strand
TTCTTCCTGTATCTTTTATCTAGGCTACCTGCCCTTAGGGCAGGTAGCACTCCCACCCTTAATTTTAGTTTCACATCCTTGATCCCAGCAGAACCATGCCAAACCGATCAGTGGATTAATTTAGTAACCGCACACTCTAGATCCAGCTATCTCTTACCACATGAGGCTTTGGGGGGACATCTAGACACAAACCATAACAGCCCTCTTCTCACAGGATCAGGAAAACTCTCACAAGAACCGAGATGGAATAAATAGAAATGATACCATGAGCTCGCTGTCTTGCCCCTCTTGCCCCTTGCTCCCTGACCCTCCCCTCCCCTCCTCCCCATGGCAGTAGCTATTTCATTCATGTGGCTGCTTTTCTTTTGTTACTTAAATAAATTTTCTCACAGCCCTCAATTCTTCCCTTGCATGAATTAAAACCTGGTAATATGCCTCCCGCTTGTTATCAGTATGACAAACAGAAAGTAAAACAGAAATAATTGGTTACAGCTATAAAGGTGCCTTGTTGGCTGTATTCTGTTAGAAAGTTCCAGTTATTTCACTATGGCTGATTCTGCTATGCTGGTCTTGAACTCTCTTTTTCTTTAATATAGACATGTATGAGAAGGGCCAAGGTGAAGTTCACGCATCAGATGAGGACAAGGTTACATGTGAGGCCCGACCGGCTTTGGCTGCTTGGGGCTCTTCAGCCCTCATCTCCATTTTAATTTGTGTCAGTGCTCCAAAACTCAGACTAGCAAGAAGGAGCATTTGACATTTTTAAAGGAAGTTGCAAAAAAATTATAGATCACCTAGTGACAGAAAGTGAAATTTTAAAAGACCTTAACTCCTACGCATTTTCCTCCAAGGGAGGAAAATAACTGAATAAACCAAACAAGTGAGAAAATGCAAGGCTGAAGGAAATCACTTTCCATAAAAGAAAAGCTCTTTTTAAAGTGGAAATTTTAGAAGCCAATCATTTCCAACCCCTTTTCCCTTTCCATGACAGTGGCCATTGTTCCTAATTCTTACTTCCGTAGCTGGGTCGTTGATATGCCTGACACCTGGCACTCTCCTAACATTAGATTACTAAGTGCCCTCTCTAGAGATTCTCATGTACTAGGTGGGGTAGTACCCAAGAATATGCATTTATGAAACATTTGTCTAGCAGCACCTGTGACAGCTAACAGAACCTCATTAGTTCCCTCCTTCAAAATGGGGAGAAGGCAGATGGGACACAAACCCACCAACTCAATAGATATATATTTAACACTGAGATGCATTTTGAAATTAGACTGAGGTCGTAAGGCTTCTCTGTAATCAGTATGGTCTCAGAATTAAGCAGTGTAGTTTTGGACACTGTATGAGTATGTGCAAAGCTAGTGATACAACAAATAAGCTCTGAAGCCTTGGATGATGAACATAATCCCAACTTTTTCCCTGCACTACCACAGAGACCAATTCCACCTGCTGTGCAAAGACTTGGGTATTTTCTCCTGTGTGGCTGTATCTCTTCCATGCATCCAATGGCTGGAAAGAGATAATGATGGGCTTCCGTGGAGAAGATGTCTATGGCAAGGCTTGGGAGTGGCACACATTCCATCGGCCAAAACCCAAGGAATATGGTCATGCCTAGCTGATTGCAGAGAAGGCTGGAAAATGGGGTCCAGCTGCACACTAGGGAGAAGAGGACATGGATTTTGGAGAGTGACAGTTCCAGGAAGGTGAACAAAAATGGAAAGGTAAATGTCTGCATTTCAGATACGAGAAGCAATGTCAGAAATGCCTGTAGCTGAAAAGCGAGTGCATGGTCCTAGTAGAATGCAAATGGAGCTCAGCCCAGATCCGCTGAAGTCAGTCTGCGCTTGGGGGCACATCAGTACGTCAGAGGCACTGATTTTGCTGACTCTTGTCCGCAAATGGTCGAATCTTGCGGTACCTTTAAAGGTCAGTAGAAATAAAAAGACTCCGATTTTGATTAAAAATTTCCAGACATCTCCACACATCATCTCAAATTTAACAGTAACTGAAATAATTATTTCATAGGTGGCATGAAGGCACATTTCAAATTTAGCTTTGATGATTATTGTATACTTCTAGAGTTCCAGGGCCTAATAATTATCTTTTAAAATTCTCAGGGCACAAGAGACATAAATATCATAATCCCTAGAATAGCTCAATTTGATATTTGAAATTGTTTGAGTTACAATTCAGAAGAAACTCAGCATTTCGGGCACCTGCACCAATAGGGTGAGAAGTCCGGTAATTACTGAGACTTGGACAGCTGTCAGGGTCAGAGTCCCGAGTCATTGAAAGAATACTGTGCCTGTGAGTTTCCATGTAGCGTGGCATTCGCTCGCACGCCGAGGTCTGCTAGGCAGCATTGATGGGATTGGAGATCGTCAGTCTTTCTTTATGGAAAATTCCCCCCACCCGTCAAACAGTGGGCTAAGTGACAAAGTCACTGCTGCCAGTACCACAAGATGCAGAAAGAAGTCTCCACACCAAAGGCAGGAAGAAGTCTGTTATCCTGGAGGACAAGAGAAAGGTGCTCCGCCACTGCAGATGTCTTTCCTAAGGCAGATAGCTTTCTTTGTCTTATTTTTGAAGTATACACCAAGTACATTCTCTAGGGAAAAAAAAAAATCACTACTTTCAACATTGCAATTCTCCCTTAATAAACAAATGCACTCGAAAAAAGTCCTACATCCATGTGGATGTAGGCAACAGGTAATAAGTCTTTCCTGGCTTATTATCCACGTTGATATGGTTAGTTTTATGATTCTCAGTGCTTCCTTTCTTGTTTATTTTTTGAATGACAAGGAAAGTGAATATACAAGGAAGAAGAGAAATGGAGATGAAATTCTAAATAAAAATCAAAACAGCTAAGGCTAATAACATACACTGTGACCACAGACCAGTATACTTGGGGCAATAACAAGGTTAGGGTCTTAGAGTCCAGGATCTCAGACATGTTCCAAGATCTTTAAAAACTGAAGCAAAAATCCTAGTGCCTCTTGGGTATACATGACCCGGATTCTTATAAGTGTGACTCCTCACTAGTTTGTGGGCATCCAAGAGCAACAAGAAACACATCCACAAATCTCAGTTCAAAGCTCATGGCCTAGTACAGAGGCTTGTGTGGGCCATTTCACCTAATAACACGGTTCAGTCATTACTCTGTTAGGAGGGGTAAGGATTTTCAGCAGAATTTTATAATTAGTATTATACATTGGTGGAATGTCAGCTACTTTCTATATAAATGAGAGATTAGGAATTCTTCAACAAACAAGGAGGCATAAATATACTGAAACATGTAACATTTAAGGACAGAAAAATAGACAAAAGGCTGAGAGTGCCATGTTTTTCACACCAGTTCATGAAGTCCCTGCCGTGAGGGAATTGGAGAATCACACTGGCAGAGTAGGTGCAGCCTGCCCAGCTCTGGGAAGGCTTTGCACAGTAGGCCCCTTTCTAGGACTGGAAAACCAAGCAAACAAAGTTTGGGACCTTTGACGCTATGCAGACCTGCCTCTTTCTCCCTCCATGTGGCGCTCTGGTGAATGTGCATGGAATAGCAGGGCCCCAGACGCCCCCAGAACAGAGCTCCTACACCGCAGGCTCAGGATGCAGGAAGGATGCCCCAGGTATTGCCATTGTCACCTTGTTGTTACTTCACAGGGCTATGCAGCATTGCAGAGGAAACAAGCTTTCCCCGGGAGTATGGCTGTGAGAGAGACGTGCTCGATGCCTTTGGTACCATAGATTCTTTTAAAGTTTCTCTTTATTTTTCTTTCCAAACATACAGCTAACTAAGAAACTAGGCAAAAAAATACTAGACACAGAATTTGGAAATACGAAATTCACTGAAACTTTCTATAGAGTTGTGTAAAGAAAACAGGTGTGCACTTACACTCACGAGCACACACAAGCACACACACACACAGGCCTGCACTTGTCTTCCAGCCTTAGGAAGAATCTTGCTTTTCTTTGCCTTTATTTGAGGACTTAGTGGTAGAATGCAAACACTAACGAAACCTCTCGACTTTCTGGATCTCTGAAGTGAAAGATCTGCCAAGAGGAGCATGGATTCTGGCAGTGCAGGGCCATGGGCTGGCGTAACCACAGGCCCTTTAAGATGCCCAGGTGCGACAATTTAACACAACCAAGATTTATTTGTTCCAGGCAATCTTATATGTTTTCTCCAGCCAAAACCTGGCGGACAATGTCACAAATCAGTTACTGTTGAGAGCTTACAAGTGTCCATCCTTGCTCTGTCTTTTTCAGGGCATATGTAAGTCTCCCACCAACCAGAACTGTCTCCTAGGAATGGAACCATCTGGGGAGGTGATCTGGACCCAGCTCGAGCTCCAGTCCCCGTGGAGGAGAGACCCTGCCGGGGCAGGCCCGCACTCTGACCGGCACCATGGCTTCCTGTAGTAAACACAGAGGAGTCTGGATTCCCTCAACACTTATCAGGACACGCAGATGGCCCAGTCACAGGGACTGATGTCCACAGTGCTCCTTGGTGCCTTGTCCCAAGCCCACCACAGCCTTTAAATGGACTTTGGCCTTTTGTCTTGGATAAGCTGAGCTCAGTCCATGTTGGACTTTCTTCTCTAGGGTATAGTTCTTATTGAATAAAGTCTATCCTTGCTGCTTTGACTAGTTTCTAGCTTTTTCAATCAATTCCTTAAACAGAATTGTGCCACTTCACTGGACAAAAGTTACTTTTACTCCTCGTGTGTCTCTACCACGAACCACCCTGCTGTACACAATACCATCCCAGGGTCCTCCCACTGGCCAGGGAAACAGTAATATAAAATTTTTATAACAATAAAAACCAAAAGGTAGGTAGAAATGTTCATTTAAAAAAAGCAAATGATAAATAACTTTTTCAGAAACAGTAAAAATTCAAAACCTGGCAATTACCAGTGCTTCCTGACCTGCCAGGTCCTCTCCTGATAAGCCCATCCCATGGTTAATGGAAAACACAGAAAGTCACGAACACACTTCGCACAAGGAACTCAGGAACACTCTGTGCTGTGTGCGATACAGCGCACCTGGAGCCCTCAGTCTGCCACAGCTGCTGGAGCTGTGCCCACCAGCACTGCCCTGTATCACGAAAAAAGACAGGACCACTTTATTCCCAGCCCAGGAAAAGTCCAGACTTGAAAAGTGAGTTACGATGTCCACTGAATACACGTGGCTTTTGCATCATCGGAAAATTGAAAAACCTTAAATCATACAATCTTAAATCAGGGGCCCTGGGGACCTTGCGCATTTATCCTCGGGCTCATGGGAAGCTGGTAGAAGCAGGTGGTGAAGACTAAAGCCTGAGCAATCCTAAGAGGGGAACTCTGCCTGGGAAAAGACTCACCCTAAAGCCTGCAGAAGACCCAATGGGGCATCTGCAGCCTGAGCAGGGAGAGGGACAGCTGGACAGAACAGGCCTGGGCATGCAGAGTCCAGGGCTGTCTGGCGAATGGGTCTGGGTGGGAGGCTGGTGCCAGCTGCTGTTAAGAAACCCGAGCCTCTTGCTGTCACTGGAATGATGGCTGGATTGTCAGCCGGCACTGATCATCCCCGACACCCCTCTCCCCTTTGCCTGGTCTAGCAGGGCTCAAATTCAATCTCACCGTCCTACCAAAGCTCCTGTGACCTTTCCTCATTACAGGTGCCCAGCCTGGGCTAAGTCCTCGTCACAGCTCTCCACACGGACTTTCTGGGAAGCCATTCACTCGTAATTACCTTTTATTATTTATTTACCCCACCAGATTGCGTCACTGCTGCCATTTTACCTGTGCTATTGCCCGGCCGAAAATACGTGTGGAGCAGAGAGAATAATGAATTCACCGCAGTAAGGGATGGAAGGAATAGATGGGCTACAGAGGAGCCCTGCCTTCGAGAAAGTTTATAAGAATGCAAAATAATAAAATACAATGCATTTGTAGTTGTTACTTTTTAAAACACTTCCCTATAAACCCGGTGCTCATAGAAATAGCCAAAAGGTAGGAACTACCCAAATACACACCAGCAGATAAATGGACAAAGAAAATGCAATAGGTCCATATGATGAAATATTATTCAACTTGAAGAGGGAAGGAAATGCTATAGTATGCATGACCACAGAGGAAAGCATGCTGAATGGCATAAACCAGTCATGAAGGGACAGGCATCATACAGCCTCCCTCTCCCTCACAGACCTTTCAAAACTCTTCAGCACTTTCTTTTTGGTGGTACTGGCACCTTCACACTAAGCCGTAACCCCAACCCTTTTTTAAAAGAGGAATTAATGTGTGTCACGTGTTTGTACCAACTCCACACAAGGAATACAAACATTATGTATCGCACACATGTACTAATAAGAAAAAACTTTTGTATTTCAAGACTCCTTAGACACAGGGTTCCATCAAGTCACCAGGGTAGGCTTAACTTGCAGCCCTCTTGCCTCAGCCTCCCAGAGCCCCAGCACTTCTTGAACTTTGCCTCATGGCTGTTTTTATGCTGAACATGTACAGACGCTCTTCTGTCATCATTCCTTAAATCACGCAGTATAACAATCACTTGTGTTGCAGTTACATTGTACTCAGTATCATGAGTAATCTAGAGAGGGTTTAAAGTACAAATCAGGAAACACACAGGTTCTGTGCCGTTTTATATAAGACACCTGAGCAGCCACAGGGCCTGGCAGAGCAGGGCCCAGTCCAGAGGGCAGAGAGCAAGCGGTCCAGTCCCCACAAAGGGCAAGGGAAGCTAGAGGAGCCTTCAGGTCCCTGCTGTCCAAAACAGCCCCAGGCTTCCCTGCCCACGCACTATCCAAACTGCGCCTGTGGTGAGCCTCAAAGGTCATTCAAACCTACTCTTCTGCCTCTAAATTATAAATGGATAAGTCAAGGAGAAAACTATACTGGTACAAGTGAAGTCTGTAACCCTTCCTAACACTTGCTTGCCTTTCTTTAGAGAGCAGCTCCATGAGTGTATTAAGACATCACCTGATCCAGATAAAACAAAAGTGAAAACTGACTGCGTGTCCAGCCTTCGAGATAGCTTCTTACGTAGATGTGTTTGCATTCTCGAGCACCCCTCAGGCTCTGCTTCTGGGGGACCCATGCAGTCGTCTACTAGACAGTGACAGAGATGATTCCCGGCCTCTGGTCCTCTCACATGGGGCATGAACCTTTACTTCGAAGGCTCGAAGCACAGAGATGAACTAGAAAGCAGAACCCCTGAGAAGGGCCCTCGGAAACCGTGTGCATCCCTTGTGCACACACACAGCGGCAACGTGGCCTGGTGCTACCTGCCAGAGCTCTCCAGCTGCGGCCCCAGGCCCAAGAAACCTTCTCGGAAAGGTGCTTCAGGGATGAGTGGTGCACACTTGTATGCTGTGTGCCTGGGAACACTGTGCTCCTTGAACACCCAGTGCAGAGGATGCACGCTTAGAGAGTACTTACTGTGAGCTACAGAGCAGCAAACGAAACAGAAATCTCTTCCTCGACCTACCTTCTAGGGGAAGATGGGAGATAAATCAGTGCTCAGAGCTCTCTTTGGACATTAATTTGTTTGATCCTTACTCAGCCCTAAGAGGTGATGCCTGTTAGCCTGCTGATTTAGGACTCAGGCTTTTTCCCCCCATTCCATTCAGTCACTGTCTGGGCATGGTGTTTCCTGCACATGTGTTTTGCCTCATTCCTTTTCTTTGTTCATTAATATGTATTAATTGTAAATATGAATGGGATTCAGCGTGATATGTTTACACACGCACAGTGTGAACTGACCAAATCCAACCCACCCCCCCAACTTCCCACAAACTCTAGTAATCATTATTCTACTCTCAGATGACATTTTTAGCTTGCATATGACAGAATACGCAATACTTGCCTTCCTGAGTTTGACTTATTTCACTTTACACGGTGTCCTCCAGCTCCATCCATTTTGCTGCAAACAGCAAGATTTCCTTCTTGATGGCTGAGTAATACTCTATTGTGAATATGTGCCACAGTTTCTGTATCCACCCACTCAGGCTGGTGCTCTATCTTAGGTACTTTGAGTAGCGCCACAGTAAACAAGGGTGTGTTTATTCCCAGTAACTTCACATTCCTATACCAGGCAGGAGAAAAGAAAAAGAAAAAAACTCCTAACAATTGAATCTGCCACCTTGAAAAGTTTTCCCAGAGCATGCTGTGTTTACATCACATCAGGCAGAGTTGGGCATAGTGTCACTCAAAACAAAATTGCAAGTTGTATGAGGTAGAAGACAGAAAGTGTGGCTATGTGGCTGAGTGTGGAAAGTGGAGTTCTCAAAACTGTTATTCAGGATCATGCTGGATATTCTTGGCCCTTTACATTTTTGAATAAAGTTCACTCAATTCTCACAAAAGAAAAATGTTAGAAGTCTTATGGTGTCTGTGCTGACTGTATAGATCCTGGGAGAACTGATATTGTTTCAGGACTGAATCTTATAGTCAGTAAGAATGGTTTGTTGCTATCCTTAGAAATTTAATATCTCTCCACAGTTTTGCAGTTTTCTTCAAAGACATCTAATGCATATTTTATTACATTTTCTCCTAGTCACATGAGATTTATGGTATTTTGTGAATGGGACTGAATTTCGCTTTATGTGTTTTTATTGCCAGTGCATGGAAATACAGTTGATTTTCACTGATATTCGATCCAGTGATGTGACTAAGTCAATTTAATTATTCTAATATTGGCTTCAACTCTTTTGGATTTCTGCAGAAACATATGTCTTTGATAAAAATGACAACTTTTTTTCTTCCTCCACTGTGTTTTTCTTATTCTCCTCCTACACTTTCCTTTCTCAGGGTGTTCTTCTCAAACCATAGTGTCTAAGCCATGTGAACTCTATAAAACAATCTGAGAGCTGCTCCTTTTTATCTGCTACACAGCAGTTAGAGGGTGACTGGAATTATTTACCTCTTAAACACTTGTAAGATGTCATTGGAGAACCCATTTGGATCTGAAGTCTATTATTTGTGAGGAGGATTTTGATTTGGGTCATTTTTGTTGTTGTTTGATGAGGATTACACATATTTTAATTTTGGTGATATTGTAAATTGGGTTAATATTTTAAATATCAAATTCCCTGAGTAATAACCTTAATAGCTTCATTTACTCATCCTAAGAGATATTTGTAGATAATTGGTATTTCTATATAAACAGATATTACATCTGTGAATATAGACAATTTTATTTCTTCCTTTCCAATTTGTGTTTCTTTTATTACTTTTGCTTGCTTTATTGAACTAGTTTCAACTATCGAACTAGTTGTGTAAGTGTAATGGGAAAGGACAATGTAGCCTTTTTCTAGATATTAGAAAGGAAACATTTAGTCTCTCACCATTTTTGTGTTATATTAGCTAATTGCTGCTGTTTCTTAAAATTTTCTGCCTTATACTAGTGAACACTTTTTCATGATTACACTTCATATGTGTCTTAGTTACTTTTCTCATTGCTGAGACAAAATACTCGACACCCTCAAATTAAAGAAGGAAAAGTTTATTTCAGCTCTTAGTTTGTAGAGGTTTCGGTTCATAGTCAGCTGGCTCCAAGGAAGGGTGGTATGACAGATGGCCATCACAGAGGAGAAACAGTCCATGGCAGAGCATGCAGGAGGCAGCAAGCAACAGGCAGCAAGCAGCAGCAGCAGCAGTAGCAAGAGCAAGCCTGCCTTCCCTCTTTCCCTTTATATTCCATGCAGGCTATAAGCCTATTGATTGGTGCCACCCACACCCAGGGTGAGGAATCTATTATCCATACCCTTAATCCAAGTACCACACCCTTAATCCATATTCACATACCCTAATCCAGCCACCTTTAAAACTTCCTACCCATGACTGCATGAAGTTTTGGAGGAATGCCTATACAAAGCCACACAAGCCACAGCAATATGTTGTACTGAATTTTTATTTTTAGTGTTTGCACTAAGTATTTTGAACTACTTGTCATGGAATCTAAGGAATTTTACACCAATTTACAAGAAATTCCACTCTCTTGACCTTTTTGTCATATGCTCTGTGGTAACATATACAAAATACATTGCTACGACTTGTGCTGTAGATAGTTAACTGTGTTTGAGATCAATTAAAAGTAGAAGGAAAATCAACCTTAATTATTCCATTCCCAGTAATTTAATGGTGTGGATCTACTTTTTACCCTGATAGCATATTCTTTCTGCCTGAAAATATTCAAGAGTATATCTTAGTCACTTTTCTCTCATTGTTGAGACAAAATACCCAATACCTTATGGGAGGAAAGGTTTATTTAGCTCACAGTTCATAGAGATTTCAATCCACACTCAGCCGGATCCAAGACAGGGTGGCGTGGTAGACAGGTAGAAGGCAGCAAAGCAAGCAAGGGGAGCAAAAAAGGTAATAGACAAGCCTCTTTCTATCCCTTACATATTATCCGGGCTACCCCTCTTTAGGGTGGGTAGCACCCTCACCCTTAATCCTAGCACCCTTAATCCTAGCATCACATCCTTGATCCCAGCAGAACTATGCCAAGCCAATCAGTGGACTAATTTAGTAATCACACACTCTAGATCACATGAAGCTTGGTGGGGGGGGGCATCTAGACACATACTGTAACAGAGTAGGTCCGTGAGCTATGAATAGTCTGTCTGTCTGTCTCTCTCTCTCTCTTCCCTCCAGTGGGGATCTACCATTGAGCTGTATCCCCAGTCCTTCCATCCCTTTTTATATTTAATTTTGAGACAAGTCTCCTAAATTGCCCAGGCTGGTCTCAAGCCTACTATCTTCCTGCCTATCTCAGCCTGCACAGAAGCTGAGATGTTACCCACGTGCCACTGAGCCCTGCTGAATTCTCTGTTTTTGTTCGTGCAACATAGTCTTTATTTCGTCTTCATTTGAGGAATATTTTTGTAGCACATGGAATTCTGAGTTGGCAGTTTTTGCTCTCAGCACTTTAAAGTCATCACTCTTTTTTCTGGTTGCCATGATTTTTAGTAAGTATCTCTCAAATTATTTCTCTTGTTCCTCTATGGGTGATATTTATGATTTATTCTCCATATTTAAAGTTTTATCTTTTCAATAAAGTCATAAATAGCAATGTCCCATACCCCTGGTACAGGGATATCCCAGTCTGTTTATCTATCCATCCATTGATAGACATTTGGATAGTTTCCAGTTTTCAACTATTACAAATAAAGCTGTAATGAATATTCATGTGCAGACTTTGTGTGAACATAAATTTTCAATTCTCTACCCTGGAGTAGGATTGTTTGACTATAGGATAAGTTTATGTTTAAATTTATAAGAAACTGACAAACCCTTTTCTACAGGGCTTGTGACAGGTTCCATTCCCACCAGCCACTTGTGAAAGTTCCACACGCTACATTTTAGCCAATCTTGCCCATTTCAGTCTTTTTTATTCTTACCCTCCTAGATGGTGTTTGGTAGTTTCTCATTATAGTTTTAATTTGTATTCCCATAATGGTTAATGCCATTTAACAGCTGTCCACATGATGATTTGCCATAATTATATCCTCTTTGGTGAAATCTCTTTTCAAGTTCTTTGCCCCGTTTTTTTTTTTTAATTGGATTGTTTTCATAGGGTTGACAATTGGAAGTTCTTTATATATTTTGGACACAAATCCTTTGTAAGATATATGATGTGTAAATATTTTCTCCCAGTGCATGGCTTATATTTTCCTGCTTTTAATATGCTTTATAAAGAGCACAAGAATCTAGTTCAGTTACAGTATAATTTATCAGGTTTTTTTTTCTTTTACGAATCATGTTTTTGGTGTTATTTCTAAGAAAATTTTGCATATATGATTTCCACTTATTTTTTTCCTTAGAAGTCTTATATTTTGGGGTTCTCCACTTCTATCTTTGATCCATTTTTAGTTAATTTTCTGTATGGTGCAAGGTAGGGACTGCCGTTCACCTCCTTTTGTATAAGATTATGCTCCAATACCATCTGTCGATTCATTTGTCTTATGGGTTTCAGTTGCTTTGTTAAAGTTGATATTATTGTTGCTTCTTTTGAGGTAAATTGGTTTGTGCCTTTTTATTTGAGCTGTTTAAACTTTGTTCACCTTTGTTTAGTTTTCATTAGTTCAATGATATTTCCTGGTATGGTTTCTTTGTGTTTATACTGATTTGCTTCCATTGAAATTCTTGAGTCTGTGACTTGATGCCATTCATGAGTTTGTAAAGCCCTCACCCAGGATCTCTTCAAATATTCTGTCTACTTTATTTTTTACTACTGTATACTGAGATTTCAGCCTTGCCAGTGTACCTACTGAATGCATATTTTAGACTTTTGCTCTGTCTTCACTATTCTTCATATGCCCTTTCCCTCGATTTCCAAACTTTAAAATGATCTTCTTTGTGTTTCAGTATGATTATTTTTTCTTGACCCATCTTCCATTTCTCTGTTTATTTCTTCTAATGTTTCTAATCTGTATAAACACATGTTAATTTCAAATCTAGAAATGCCATTTCATTCTTGTTGACAGTACAGTCCTTTGGTAAAGTTCCATCTTGTTAATGACTTTTTTGGTGTTTGCTACAGTTTGGGTGTGTCTTCTGGATTCATTTGTTGGAAACTGAACCCTCAATGCAACAGTGTTGAAGGACAGACCTGGAAGAGGTGATTAGGTCATAAAGGCGCCATCCCTGCAGGGATTAAGGCTATTACCTTGGGCATGGGTCAGTTTTAAAAAGCAGTGGGGATGAAGTTGTGGCTCCTTCTTCTCTCAGTTTCTCCCTCTCTTTCTTCTTCTTCTCTCTCTCTCTCTCTCTCTCTCTCTCTCTCTCTCTCCCTCCTAAGTTTTCACCACATGAGGCCTTCCACCATATTATGATGCAACATAAAGGCCCTCACCACCCATCTTGGACTGCACAGCCTCTAGAACTGTAAGCCAAATAAACATCTGTTGTTTATAATTTACCCAGTCCATGACATTCTCTTACAATAGCAGAAAATGGACTGACAGTATTAATAATTGAAATTAAGAATCCCATCTGAGAACTCTGATATCTACCTCACCCAGGAGCCTGGTTCTATTGTCTGTTTGGTCATCTTGTCCTGCTTCTTATTACACCTGCTAAATGCCAGCTTAAATGCCAGAAAAATCTGAATGGGGGACTATAGAGGCTCTGGATATCATTATCTTTCCATGAAATGATTCACTCTATCTTCCATAAGTAACTGGTATAAGACAGATCTCTTCTATACAGTCATGGCCTGATAGCCCAGTCCATGTTTTGAACTTGTAATTCTTGGTCTACATTTGTTTTATTCCCAATCCTAAAGTGAAGCATTTCATAAGAGATGCAGAAAATTTATCAAGGATCGTTCTGTGCAGAGAAAGTACTAAACTCCATCTTTTTTCCCTGTTGAAAATCAGCAAATGACTTTAAGAAAACTGTAGAGCAAAATGCAGTGTTGATTTTGCTAGAGTGCCCTTCTTTATGAGACCTGAGGCACTCGGGCTCTGGTTGCCTCAGCCAACCTGAGCTCTGAAGCTCGGTCTCCACAGCCAAGCACAACCGCTATGAGGTGTTGAGGATCCCTCCTTCTTGGAGGTTCTCCACCACCCTCTTGCCTGATTCTTTCCCCGTGTGTGTTCCAAGGGGAGAAGGGGTGTGCATAATGTTGTCATTTCAGTAAGGTTGTCCTTTCTCCAGAATCCCAGGACTTCAACTCTGACTTCTTTAGCATCGCTCTGGTATATGTAAGTAAATTTTATTTTCTTTTTATGTATGGTTGTATTCAATTTGCTACTATTTTTTGAGGATTTTTTGCATTTATGTTCATAATAGATAGTAATACTCTTTTATTGTAATGTTATAATATTCTTTTGTTGCATTCATCAGGCCCACCTTCCAAGACCAGAACCAAGGGTGGCTTGATATTAATTTTCATAGTAGTAAATTATAACTCAGGATCTTCTTCAGCAAGAAACCTAGTGCCCAGGGCAGGGCAGGATTTGACATGGCAATGTCAAATGTTCCCAACTTCACAGAGAGGAAATCAGGGGTAGCCCAGAATCAATGCTGATATTGTGTTCCACTCTAAGTTGGACTCTGCTTTGCAGAAATTATGGGTGGTTTTAATTGTTCGTGTGTTTTATCGAAAACACTATGTTGTTTTGTAATTGAATTAATTCAACAGCTATTTAAAGAGTGCCCTTAATTAAAAGTATAGAGCAGTTTCAATTAACTACTAAAAATCCACTTTGGATATTGCCACTGCTCCATTTTCATCAATTATCCTTGACTAAAGGAACACATTTATTTTTTTACTTTGGCTTTTAAGGTTTTACATAGCCTGATACCAATCCAGTTTCAAAAATTCTGATTTCTGTGTAGTCCCTTTTTATGTAGCCTAAATTCCAATCAAATGAAACATCAGCTGTTTCTTATGTCTTTTATCTCCCAACACAAATGTTTCCACTTACATGGTTTCCCTGGCCTGAAACGTATTTCTTCACTCATTTAATGCCTGCCCATACTTCAAGAATCTACCAGTGTGAACCAAGGTGGGATTTTCCTGACACGAGCAGTGTCCTTGGACAGATCTGAGAATAATTCATCAATATCTGTCCTTTGGCGATGTGCACTGTCCGCTTCACCTCATCACTGTCTAGCTGTCTTCTGTTAGGGCATCTCTGCGGTAGACTACTCCAGGACTCTGGAGAGCTCAAACATTTTCAAGTTCCTCACCGGCATTACTGCTGATGCCAGTGTTTTAGAAATGCATAAACGATAGTACCTGGTTTGGTTTCCTGAGGTGGGTCTGTGTGCTGAGCAGAGAGTCCCAATGCCCAAGTGTGGAACTCAACCGCCCATCTCTTTCCTAGGCCAGAGACAGATCAAGCAAATGGCTCCTTCACATGAGCCCTAATGGGTACTGGGAAAGCCACTTCCTCTAGCTCCTTTCCTCCATGTAGTGATTGGACTGGAGTCTTGAACCCTGCAGGGACTGGGCTTCTGTAGGTGGGGAGCTCTCTGAGTCGGAGAAATGAGCCTCATGGGACTCATCAGGGCCATGTACAGGGCTGGGCATTCCAGGAATGAAAGGCCACCAGGCTTGATTCATCTTTGCCTATTCAAAAATCACCAGGCCCAATACTGTGTCGAATAGACATTCAAAACAGATCCCCCACCCATTCACAATACAAGGTGATATTTAAAATGTGAATAATCCTTGCTAAAGTATGCTGGAAAGCCAAGACATACAAAATACAGTGCTCACTGCTCACTGTGTTTGTAGTAGCTCATATGTTGGGTTTTCTCTTCCTCCAACACGTTGTGTATTTTCCTCAGGCTTGGGGGTCATCATCCATTGCTAAGTCCGGTTTTTAGAGCCTCCCAGTACAAGAGCTTGTGGTTCGGGTGATGTTGTCAAGCTGTAATCGTGTTGGCACAAGCAGGAAGCATTTTATTCTTTGGTTCCTTTTAGCAGCCAGGAAATGCTGAAGTTCAAATCCCTGCGTGGTTCATTCCCACTCCTTTCCCACCCCTCCTTTCCTTTCATTAAAGCTCCAAAAGCAGGAGAGAGAAAAATGAAAAGAATCTCACTCAAGGAGACTGTGTCTGAGAATCATAATAGAGACTCATTGTGTGCCTCAGCTTTCGCATTATTTGTAGAAATGTCTTTTGATTTCTAGCACAGTCTCCTTATTTTCTGTTAATTTCTCATGGGAAGACCAGACTGGCAGTTCAGGGTTACAGATAAAATTGAGAATTCCTGCAGTAAATTTCTCACTAACAAAACCCATTTTATTGGTGTCTAAAAATGACCAGACTTGATTCATTCTGAGTGCAGTCAGGAGCCTGTGATGAGGGACACCCCCCAACCTGGAACAGGTTGAGTGGGAAGGGGCTGCTTCTGTTCCTGGGCACAGATGGCAATTAGAAAAGGAACTTGGACACTGTCCCCAAATGTGTTTGCAAGCAGATAATCCTGGACTCTTACTTAATCCTTCTGAGTTCAGTTTCCTCACGCTAAAATTGAGATGGGATGCAGAGAGCTTTTAGAGGTGGAACAAGATTGTGCATGGGAAAGCTCAGCTCCTCGTGCCCTAGAAAGTACTTGGCATTGCTGTGATCTCCTCTGTCTCGATCAAGTTTGGCACAATTTCTTTGTCTCCAAGGTGCTTCCTTGGTACCCTGAGATGGGATGAGTGGAGTCATGAACAGAGGCGGGAGACGAGACTTCCACAACTGCTTCTCAGAGCACTAACTAAGTTTCAGTCTGGCTCCTGCCCACTCTGTGTGTGCAGTGGGAAGGGGGGTGCTACAGTACTGACCAGGCACCCACAGCATTTTCTAATGCGTCCAGAGAGACGCACAGACAAGTACCCCCAAACAGTGCAGGCTCTGAGATGATGACCATGCATGTTTATGGTCATCTGCTGCAGTTGCACCAGGACACTGATTTCTGCTCCTAGATGATTAAGCATTGGATCAGTATTTGTTAAGCAAGCATCCCCTGGCAGTTGTACAAGATACTCTGCCATGCACGACTGCCCAGGAGAGACAGCTCTGACTGCAGGACCCACCTCTGTGATGGGGGCGTGAGGTGGGTGCCCAGGTCATGAGTCACTCTGCGCTGAGAGAGAAGAGTAAAAATGGCATGAGACAGTTCAGAAAAAAGTCCATGACCTTCCGCTGCCTGACTCTGTTGAAATGCCTCCCTTCCTTGACTTGATCAGTTTGTGTTTCCCTAATACTTTGCTTACATCACCAGCTAAACACTGATGCAATTATCAATGATTTTTCTTGTCATTTGTTTCTAATGCTGGAGACTGAACCTGGGGCTCCAACTGAACTACCTCTCAAGCCCTTTTTCATTTTTTATTTTGAGGTAGTGTCTGGCGAAATTGTTCTTGTGGGACTCGAAATTTTGATCCTCCTACCTCAGCCTCCAAGAATACCGGGATTACAGGCATTTGCCACCACACCACACCCTTCTCGGGCATTCCTTACAACCATGCTTTGATGGAGTTCCTTTGCCATGCTTTGAAGGCAACACAAGTAGACCCCAGAAATGTCAAGACACTGTTCATTAAAGTCAGGATATTTTTAACAGCTATAGTGCATTGCGACTGGCATCCAATAACCAGTGCACAGTGCAAACGTATGCTAATGTTTTCACACATGTAAGCGACTCCATCAGCACTATCCAGATGGAGAAGGAGCCCCTGATTCTTAGACGTTTCCTCCTGGCTGTCTCCAAACACTTGTTCACAGTAACTGCTGATCAACTATTCTCACTTTAAACTAAGTTCTTCTTTCACTCAGAAAAAAATTTCATTCTTATTGTTTTATCAGTAGTTCTTTTTCTTTTAATAGGGACACACCACAGTTAGCTTATCCATTCACTTGGTGGGCATTTAGGTAGTTTCCAATTCTAGGCTAGTACAAATTCAGCTGTTGTGAACATTTGTGTTCACCTAGACACAAGGTTTTTGCTCTCTGTGTAAATAAATACCTAGCAGATATCACAGTGCAAGCATACCCATGTTTACAGCAGCACAACTTGTAACAGCTAGACGAATGAGTAGGAAAATGTGGTATACAGTGAGGTACTACGCAACCGTAAAGAAGAGTAAATTTGAGTCATCTGTAGGAAAATGGATACAGCATAATTATAAGTAAAACAAATCAGACCCAGAAGGTTAAATATCACATGCTTTCTCTTATATGAGAAACTCAAAGTGTAAATAATTTGAAGAGCAAAGTCAGTGATCGATGATAAAAAACAAGGAGATAAACTTTGTGGAGATGGGAAGGGGATCTGGAGATGGGGCTGAATAGGAGGGTGGGGAGTGCAAAGGGTAGTCAAAGAGATCAGTGTACCAATTGTCCACAATAAATATATTTATTATATATCACAAACATATACTAATAAAAAATTTAAAATAAATAAATGAGTGAAATGGACTGAAATGGATACTGTGATAGGTGAATGTTTACATTTTGAAGCAATTACCAAAATCCTTAAATAATTAAACTGTTTTACATTTCTACCCATATGTAGATGAGAATTTTATATACTGCAAATCCTTGATGATATTGGTACTACCGGTTTTTAGGTTCATCCATTCTAAAGGTTCACACGTGTGTTTTGCCAATATTTTCCTCCAAGTCATAACTTACTCTTTTATTCGCTTAACTCTAGTTTGAAGAACAAATATATTTTTTTACTTTTTATGAAGTTTCATTTATCAATATTACTTTTATGGTACGATGAAAGGGAAAAAAATGGAAAAGTGTAAATACACTTGTTGCAAATAAGGAAGGGTGGGTGAATGGAAGGGAGGGGAGGGGAAGAGGGGGAAAAACCAAGATGTATCATGTACAGGTACAAAATAACCATGTTGATTATGATCATTATGTATACAATGTACCAATACATGTTCTTGGTAAAAATAAAAAAAAATTACTTTTATGCATTGTGCTTTTAATATTATGTCTGGTAGCTTTCCCTAACCCAAGGTAAGGTAATTATTCTTTATGCTTTCTTTAAAAGTAATTATCCTTTATACTTTGCAGTTACGTGTGCTCTAGTTTTAGCTAATTTTTATATACAGTAAGACGTTTAGGGGTTGGGGATTTAGCTCAGTGGTTAGAGTGCTTGCCTCTCAAGCACAAGGCCCTGAGTTCGATCCCCAGCACGAAAAAAAAAAGTAAGAGGTATAAATTGAGGTTCTTTGCCAGGGGGGTGGTTCTTCCTCTATTTTCGGACGTGGATGTCCAGTTGTTTTAACATTTGATGAAGAACCAATTTCTTCTCCTTTGATCTGCCTTTCAATATTTATAGAAAATATCTGTTGGCCATATTTGTGTGGATGTCTTTCAGACTCTTTATTCCATTGCATTGATCTACATGTGAGTCGTCCAAACCAAAACCATGTAGGTCTACTAATTTATTTAGTCCTTTCAGTCCTTTCATTTGCCTTTCAGCACTGAACTCTTAAACATGACATTTAAATTTTTTCAGTTTCCAATTACTTTGGTCAACTCATTTTTTTGTTCAAAGAGCTTTTTGGCCGATTCTCTGTTGTTTGCAACATAGGCAATTATATCATTTGCAAGTTGCACTTTCTTTGTCCCTGCCAGTCTTCCTTCCCTGTATTTTCCTCACTGTGTTACACAAGAGAGTGTCTCCAGACAATGTTTAAGAGAAGTAGGGAGCAGCCAAGCTTGCCTAGATCCTGGTTAGAGGGAGAAAACACTCATTCCTGCACCATTAAGTACAATATCAGCACAAAATTTGGGGGTTGGTTTGTTCAGCTCACTTCGTTTTTATATTTCTATTTGTTTTGCAGACACATTTTATCAATTTGCTGATACCACCTATGGGTGTAAAAAATGTCAAATGCCTGTTACGCATCAATTAACGTAATGGTGCCATCTTTCTTCCTCCTTTTATCCCTTAGCATGATGGATTGCACTGACTAACTTTCAAATGCTGAATCAGTTTGCACTCCTCACATTCACAGCCCCAGGTCACAATGTATTAAAAGTCTTTATATATTGCTGGACTTGATGTGTATTTCATCATGCTTTTTTGTGCCTAATATAGAGAATGTTAGACTGTTGTTTTATTTTTTTATCCCATTATTATTATGATTTTTTCCGAGGTGTTGGTGTTCAAACCTAGAGTCTTGAGATGCTAGTAAATGCTCTCCCACTGAGCTAGACCTCTACCCCTTACAGGTTTCTTCATAGTTTTTTAAATTTTGGTATCGAACACAAAGTGGATTGAGAAATGTTCCACTTTTCATTAAGTGTTTGGTAGATTTTATCAATGAAGCTTCATAGACCTGAGATTTGACTCTTTTGAAGGTCTTAATTTGTTAACTCAATTAAGCACATACACTATAAACTTGGACAGATTATTGATTTTTTAATGGGCTAGTTTTGGTAGTTTGTGATTTTTAAAAAATTGGTGACTTTCACCAAAACTATCAAATTTATGCATATAACATTGTTTTGGTGTTTATTTATCATCCATAGTGTCTATATTATTTATTAATACTAGTTTATCCCTTATTGTCAATGAGAATTATGATAGTAACCCTGCTGATAAGTTGTGGTTTTTCTTATTCTCTCTTTTTTTAGGCATATTGGTTTTATTTAGCTTTTTAAAGAACCTACTTATAATGATTTTTACATTGTTTTTCTATAGTAAACTCATTGATTTCTGCCTATCACTAGCATTCTTGTTTGTATGGAGTTTATTTTTCTTTTACTAATGCAAGGTGAAGACTTTGTTTATTTGCACCTTTCTTCCTCACCACTAAACATTTTAATGCTATAAATTTCCCTCTAAACATTCCATTAACAACACTTTGTAAATATTGAATCCTGTCATTTTCAGTTTATCCAAAATATTGTCTGATTTGAGGCTTCTCTTTTGACTCATGAATTTGTAAACGTACATTATTTAATTTTAGAGTATTGGGGACATCTTCCAGATTTCTTTCTGTCATCCATAACTGTTTAATTCCATTGTGGTCTGAGACCATACTTTGCAAATTTCATTTGCTTTAAATTCCAGCTTTGTTAGTGACCCAGGATTTATAATACTTTGAAGAGAGTTGTATGAGCTTTTGAAAGGACTATTAGTCTGCCATTTTTTGGTAGAATTTTCTATAAAGGTTAATGATCTCTAATTGGCTGATGGCACCATTCAGTTTTTCTGCAAGCTTATTGATTTTCAAGTTCCTCTTTTGATTACTCAGTGAGGATGTTGAAGTCTCCAATTATAATTGTGGGCTTTTCTATTATTCTTTCAGTTCTCATTTCATTTTTTCTCTTCTGTTGCTTGGAATTGTTATGGTTTCCTTGAGAATTTATCATTTTATCATTGTACAATGAGCACCTTTATCTCTGATAATTTTCCATTCTCTGAAATTTACTTTATCTGACAGACATTATCATAGAGATTAGTATAGGGCTAAAAAAAATCACTTACTCTGTATTTTATTCAGCAAAGAGAATGTACCTTGGTTCTGTATCCTTTTTAGTGACCCATACATATATCAACATGCTGCGCAAACCTGAGAACTTGTTTGGAACAACTATGCAGCATTGAAATTCACCTTAGGGAATCTGGTCACATCAGCAGCAAAGTCAGTGGGCATCTACTTGGTTTAACAAATCCAACTCCTGGGTGCTTTCCTATCCTGAAGACATAATTTAATGTGTACTGATGCTTTTAAACTCCTCAGAAAACCAAGAAAAATGAATCAAGCTGTTCCTCATTCACTCAGTTCTTCTCTTCTCCTTTGTAGACCTTTACCTTATAAATCTGTACTTGTAATTACTGCTTAAACAGGCACTGAGAAATTGTTAGGCATGTGTTCCAGTCAAATGTGACGTAAGCTGTGATTCCTTCTCAGCCTACCTGTGGAGGTCAGACCATCAGTTCTTGCAGATGGCAACCTAAAGTTCAGTAGGTGGGCCAGGCTGAGAGGGGATTCTGGGTGTTCCCTGGGCAATCTGCACACTGAACTCTGCTCTTCAGTTATTGCTCGGCCTGCACCACAGATGTGTGGCACCACATGTGGGGCTCAGGGCTCTGCGCTGTGCTCCCAGCTTCCGCCCTTGCTCTGTTCCACCATTCATAGCACCAAGACACTGGAAACTTCTTGGTGCTAAAGGTATGTACTATTGTGTTGTTATGTGGACTAAAATGACTTTCTCCCCTTCAACAAAAATAATACTTACTACACATGATAATTTTTCTTAGAAGATTGTATAATGGCCTGCATTTCATCCCTATAGTGTCTGCTAGAGCATGGCTTCAATTTAACCCTATTTTACAGACAAAGAAATTTAGGCACAGATAGGCTGAGCAGCTTCCTCTTGGACCCAGTCTCCTCCGAAATGAAATAGAGAATGCCCCCCATTCCCACCAGGAGCAGGCAGGTCTGCTCTGTGCTCCCTTCACAGCAGTTGCCCAAGGCCAGTGAGTGTGGTTGAGAAGCCCAGGTGTGAACATGGATTTATTTGTCTGGGAAGCTACTTTGTGACAACTCAGGTTTGTTACTAAGTGGTTTATTTCCTGGCCTCCTTTCCTTTTAGAATGATTTTCATTTAAGAAAACCTCAGTGGCCTCACTCTACCCTTCAGATGGGCTCCTCTCAGTTGCTCCTGGCAATTTTGTTATCTTAAGTGAGATTCTGCTCTTCAGAGAGTCCTGGTGAGCCCTGCTTATCATCGCACCTTCCACAGTGCCCCCAACCCCACCTAGCAGCCCCCACTCAGGAGGTTGCTGATCTGCACCCTTTTCTCTCCATGGCTGGCTCCCCATGGTCACCAGCCCTCCGCTGAGGACCCTGCATGTGTCCTTCAGATCTTTGCTCAGATGTCTTCCTTCTCTCAGTCCCAAACCATGCTATTTAAAATTGAACCTGGGGGCTATTATTTTAAGTGAAATAAATCAGGCATACAGCAAATCCCTGCCACAGGACCTCACTCATATGTGGAACCTTCAGAAGTGGATATCATAGAAGTTGGGTACCAAGATGGGCACCAAAGCTGAGGGAGGAAGGAGGAGCCATAGGGAGAAATTGGTCAGTGGTATGATGCCACCCAGAGACAGGAGGAATACATTCTGGGTTTCACTGCACAGTAGGGTGATTATAGTTCATGTATCTTTGAAAACAACTAGGCGGGAGGATTTTGAACATTAGGATAAAGGAATGATACATGTTTGAGGTGACGGGCATGATAATGACCCTGATTTCATCTTAAAACAATGCATAACCTCATAATCGCCAAGTGACACATGCTGGGTAACAGTGTGAGGATGTGTTGTCCCATTTGGTTTGAGCAGTCTCCTCATGATCCTTGGCCCGCTGGAAGTTCTCCCACCCATGTTATCATTGCAGCTCATTCTGTGCTTTATGTTCTCATGCAACTGTATCCACACCTGGGAATTTTTCCATTAACACCAGGGTGATTCCTGCAGTTGTGCTCATTTATCTAGTCTGGTTTTGAGAAAAGACACCTTGGGGCTCCCTGCACAACTGTATCAGGACAGATCCTGGTAACCTAGATAGGATATATAAAAGGGGCAGAAAGAAGCTGCTAAGCTTCCTTTTTGCTTGCTTGCTTGCTTTGCGACCTTCTGCCTCCCATGAACTGTTTTCTCCTCTGCAATGCTCATCTGTCATGCCACCTTGGCTTGGAGCCAGCTGGTTATGGACTGAAATTTCTACAAACAGTGGTCCAAATAAACCTTTCCTCCCTTAACTTTGGGCACTGGGTATTTTGTCTCGGCAAGGAGAGAAGTAACTAAGACAGCCACTAATGCCTTCTGCAACTAAAGGTGAAAATCCAATCTTCTCTTGGGCTCCAAAATTCCCTTCCCCCTGTACCATTCAGGATTCTCCAGAGACAGATAGACAGAGATAGATGGAGGAAGAAGGAAAGAGAGAGGGAGGGAGAGACAGAGAGAGAAAGAGAGAAAAGAAGAGAAAGAAGAAGGAGAAGAGGGAGGGAGGAAGGAAGGAAGGAAAAGGGAAGTGATGGAGGGAAATGAGGGAGGGAAAGAAGGAAAAGATTTATTATGAGAATTGACACACACAATGATGAAGGCTGGAGAGTCCCATTATCTGACATTTGCAAGCTGAAATTGGAAATGCCTGTCATGTAATTCAATCAAGACTGAAGGCTTGAGGACCAGGAGAGCAAATATGCAAGGACAAAAGAAAATGGACATCCCAGATTGAAGAGAGAAAGAGAGCAAACCTGCCCTTCTTCTGCCTTTTTGTTCTATGAGAGCACTCAGTGGATTGGATGCCACTCACCTACACTGTCTTTATTTATTCAGTGTATCAATTCTAATGCTAATATCTTCTGGATGCACATGCCAGACACACTCAGACATGTTTCCTCAGCTGTCTGAATATCCTTTAGTGTAGTCAAGTCACTAGATAAAATTAATCATCACATCCTCCAAGACTCTTCCTTCTTTAAAAAATCTCTTCATTCCTTGAAGGTGAATTGTTTTTCTAACACATTAAAGATAGATTATGATCTTTGCTTTAAACTCCAAAAATCTTCTCTTCTCTCTCCACTGGTGTTAATACTGCCTTCATAGCTCAGGTTCAAGTGAGACTGGCCATTGGTTAGAGGACAAGTAAAAACTAGTTATTTCCTTATACTCTGTGTTTATGTACATGTATAGAGACACAGATGTGATTACTGTAGATAGCTACTAAATTCTGCTTGAGAGTTTCAACTTGTTTTTGCTGACTATATGGGAAAATTGAATTTTAGGGTTATTTTCTGCTAAAGAAAGAATAATGTCCCATTTTTATTTCATCTTTTTAAAAAATCTGCATATATAAAAATCACAAAATTAATGGCTCAGGCTACTAAATATTCACTGAAGCAAAACAATGCATCACTTTGAAAAAAGAGAAAAGGAAATGTCAAGAACAGATGTATGAAGTATATTTTTATGTAAGGTAAGGAAACACACTGGCCATGTTGCTTTGGTTCGTGCCTGTCAAAGATCCATGGTGATATGAGGACACCCAGCCTGGGGGATTACAGAGCTCCAAGTGAGAGAGGAGAGAGGAGAGATGAGCAAGTGCCCTACCAGGCTCCATAGCTGGTAGGTGTTGTACCGGCTGGTAACAGCACACAGGGACAGAAGCTCTTTGTCACCATTGAGAATGTGTCTCCAGGATCTTCTTATATTTCATTCTGTCCACAGATGTGAGCCCGAGATATAGGTTGACCAAAGGAAAAAAAAGAAAAGAAAGAAGAAAAAGACAAGCTTTGAAGCTAAAGTATACTTGAATCTCAGTAGTTCTTTTCTTAAAAAATAGGATGTATTTCCAAATTATCAACACTCTAAAAGGCTCGACAAAAATAAGGACATCATTTTATACAGATCTTCCAATTTGTCATGTTAGAACAAACACACACCCCTCAGTAAAGAAGCAGTAAAGCCTGAAATGACCTGTATGCTAACGAGAAGGATAGAAAAATCAACAAGCATACAGAACACACAGTCACCTGCCATCTGTACCCCCCTCTGGCCCTTCTTCCTATCACCCTCTGCTAATGTGTTTCATTTTATTTTTGAATAATTGAAACTATGCCTCTATTCTGCAGCATAACTAGCCCTGGACCCCACAGTGGTAAGATTAATTCTTGTGTTTCACTGATCTGCAGCAGTCTTGTCTTTATTTGAATTAGTCCCGATGATTTTCTCATCTGTAAGAGAAAAATTACCCTTTCCTACTTCAAAAGGAGGCAGTGAAACACATAACAAATTAGTAAACAAATTGTTAACACCAGTATAAGCCACTCTTTAAAAGCTGAACTACAAATACGATATAAAGTGGCCACTAAAGTCTTTGAATCCTATTGGAGTACACAATTGCTACTCCTTTTAAACAGCTGAGAGTAACAATTCGGATATTCATGGGACTAATTCAAGAACTAAAGAATTAGTCTTTTATCTTTGATGTTTCCTCTATAAAATGTTGGAGGTACTACCTACAGATAGGGCTCTATATTACTCATTTTATTTTTCCAAAATAACTCTCATTCTATGTATGGAATTTATACCTCAACCCATTTAGAGTCAGTTTCAAATTTATTGCTGATGTCAACCACATTTATTTAGGAATACATCAATTTTCATTCAATCAGTCAAAAACAAGTATGTTTTCAAAATATAGCACATTTAAAGCAAAGCTAGTTGTTCAGACAAAAATCTTTTAAACAAAAATGCACAAATCTTATTAAAATGTAGGCTATATTAAATATAATTTATGTTGTGCCTATGTATTTTAATTTTACTTATTATGTAAAATTGTTGCCTGCTAGGATATGCAATGTGTGTTATATAATGCTGGAGAACTGAGTAGTAGCACTCCTTGCTGCACTCTAGACCGTTTCCTCTTTAAAAAGCAGTGCTATGATTGCAGTTGCACCCCAGATCAAGGGCTTAAGATCAAACAAAAACTAAAGGATGTAATTTTTTTAAAGCAAAAAACGCAGCTATTTCAACTTCTCTAAACCAAGCATAGATCCTAGAATTTTTATATTCAAAAGGACATTGATTGGTAACTATAAAATCCAAAGACCTCATCTGAATTTTGAAAAAACAGGGGAAAAAAAAACTTTTAGTGCTGATAAATTCAGCAAAGTTGCGAGACACAAAATCAGCATGCAAAATTTGGCAAGGCTGCGAAATTGTCAATCTTTCTTTTGGGAAAAGAGTCTCTGTGGCCCCTGATCAGGAAACGACTCTAGGTGATGTGCTCCGTGGGATTCATTTCATTGTGCTCAACCATCTGGGCACTCACTACAGCCATGGTCCAAGGGGGCTTGGCCACAGCTTCCTTTG
>PVJO010023297.1:0-26387 GCA_004026905.1 Hystrix cristata | reverse complement strand
GGGGGTACCTGTATTGGGGAGGTGTGCGCTAGACCAAGCAGGAGTGTGTTGCTACCTCAGCAAAAACTGACCTCCCTGGGCACCTTCCTCTTGGTGTCGGTGGGCCACCTTGCCTGTCTTCAGTGCTGAGTTATGTAGATGTGTTTCCTGTGTATGTGGTGGTCAGAGGGCAGAAGGCGCTCATCTGACCTAGGTGCCGAGGACTGGATGAGAGGCTTGTTCAGTCGGCTGCATGGGGCTTGTCCCAGGGGTTTGTGTGTGTTGGGGGGGGCGGTGAGGGCACTTACATCATACAATTTAAAAGTGTTTCCAAAAGTTTTGTTTTGTTGCAGTGCTAGAGCTTGAACCCGTGGCCCCATGCATCCTTGGCAAATACTTTTCCTCTGAGCTATATTCCCAGCTCTTTTTATTTTGTTGTAAGATGTGGTCTTGCTAAGTTATCCAGGATGGTCTGAGACTTTTGATCTTCCTGCCTCAGCCTCCTGAGTAGCGAGATCATAGGCCTGTACCACCACCACCACCACAGCCAACTGAAAGTCTTTCAAAATAGTTCAAAAATTAAAAAAAAAATAGTTCAAAGTGCTAAAATTCCCACCTTTGGAGTCTATATTTGAATTTAGGTACTTAAAGCTTTGCTTAAAGGACTAGCAATCATTTCTCAAACTTCTCAGTATGAATTAGTAATCGAGGTTGGCAGACAAGTTCGCCTCTTTCAATCCTTCCACTCCACATGGAATAGAACCTTAAAAAGAGGTCCTCTGCACGAACACATTTTTGGAATGAGATAAAGGCCAAGTGTGGAAAATGGGCTATGACCTAGAAAAGATAGACCTGAGCGGGAGAAACGAATTAGGGCCAGATGCATCGAGGCAGAGGGGAAACGGGCAAGGGAGCTGGTGGAAAGATTGTTAAAGCAAACCTTTCCTCATTGGACAATCGTTCCTCTTACCCACAGTTTCACTTTCTGTGGTATCATTTACCCACGGTCAACTTTGGGTCGCTCAGTTACACACCTCCAGTTAAATGTAAAATTTCAGAAATAAACAGTTCGTAAGTTGGAAATCACATGCCATTCTGAGTAGTATGATGACATCTCTTGCTGTCCCTGTGTCTGGTATATCCCTATTGTATTCTCTATCGCCCCATCAGTCACTTAGCAGTTGACTAGGTTATCGGATCTGTCAGAGTTTTGCAGTGATTTTATGTATAGTTCTGTACTTTCTGTGGCTTTAGGCATCCTGGAGGTCTCTGAATGTACCCCACACACATGTGACTATTGCATAATAGAAAGAGCACGGGGCAGGTCTCAAATTTTAGCTTGGTGTTGCACTTCAAGGTTCTCTGACTTTGGGGTAACAACTTTCTGGGTTTGGTTTCCTTGTCTTCTGCCAAGAATGGCAATCCCTGTTCTACATGCCTCATGGAGTTACTGTGAGGCTCAAATTTTAAAAAAATAATAAAATTTTATGTAGACAACATGAAGGCCTTATGATTATTTCATTTCATAGTCTTGCCCGAGGCATCTTTCATTCAAAGTAAGTTTATGAAAATGAGCAGTTTCTGATTATAAAATATGATGCTAAGTTTTGGGTGGGCACTAGCCAACTCTATTAGTACGCCTGGGTCTGAGTTCAAGCATTCCCCAGCTTTCCTCTCCTTTCTCCAGCCAGATCCTGCCACTCGCTCCTGGACCTGGCAGAATCTTGAAACTCTTTCAGCGGAGGGCTGACTTGACCTTTGTGGGAACCTAGATGTCCATCCAGTCCCACCCTCATCCTTCCTGCCATATCTCCTTCTTCTTTTTTGTATATAGTACATGACCTCACCCACATTCTCAACCTAACTTTTTAAAGGTTTTTCTAGAAAATTGGGATGCTAAGATTTTTGGGTCACATAGCTACGCAACTCCAGAGGGCACTATTTACATCAAAGACCACAGAGTAAATGGTACCTAAGGACTTGTGCAACGCAATCACTCTGCCTATAGCATCTAGTCACCTTCCCACACTAGTTTTTCCTCCTTAACTTGTTAACTTGTACTTATCCCTCTGGACTAACCTCTTGCATCTTTTATTCCCTTCGACAGCCTGCCCTGGGCTCAAGGCCAGCTGAGATGGCGCTCTTCTGCTTATACAGCAAATCTGCCTCCCTCTGCCGTAATGCTGGTCCCTCTGCACTGTCATGTCTGGCTATTTGTCTTTCTCTTACACTGAATTATACGCTTCAGAAAAGCAAGAACTATGCTTTGTCCCTGTCTCTGTTCCCACCATCTTCCCCTGGCCTCATCAATAGTAGGCCAGAAAATGGTTGTTAAATGAAATAGCACTCTGGGATACAGGAAACTGTATAGCTGGAGAACTCTGGGAGTGAAACTATGGCTTCCTTGCCTCACACCCAGAGGACCATGTGCTTATTTAATTTCTTGTGCGTGGGAGTTTCTAACAGATGTTATAATAGCTCACTTAGGAAAGGACAGTGAGTAGGGTTTTCTTTTATTAACTAAATGGATGACACCCAAGTGGAATATTAAAGGCCAGACGACACAACTTTCATCTTTTGTATATCTGAAAGGGAAACACAAAGTTCCAACATTGTCCTGTTTAACCTTAATTCTAGTCTCAAAAGATACACTTACCTCCTTCTGGGTCAAGACAAATGCATGGAATCACACAGAATCTTGTTTATCTATTCTGGGAAACCAGGCCCGCTCGCTCTACACCTATTTCTTTCCAACCCCAGTTGGGAGAAAGCAAAAGGAAGATAGAACATGGAGGCTATTATGAGCAGTACTGTGTCCTCCTAAAATTCATACATCAAAGCCTAAACCTGCTAGTACTTCAGGATGTGACTGTATATGGAGATGGGGCCTTCAAAGAGATAACTGAGTTAAAACGAGGCCATTAGGGTGAGCTCTAATCCAGTATTACTGGTGTCCTTATAAGACCAGGTAATTTGGACACAAAAAGCAGACACCAGGGCATGCGTGCACAGAGGGACAACCACGTGAAGAGACGCAAGAAGGCAGCTGCCTATAAGCCAGGAAGAGAAGTCTCACAGGAAACCATCCCTGTTTGGACATCTAGCTTCCTGAACTGCGAGAAAATGACTTCCAGTCACTCAACATATCACCGCTCAGTCTGTGACATGTCGTAATAGCAGCCTTAGAAAACTAAGACGAGGTTTATTTGGAGCGAAAGCTGGAGCTCCATTTCCACCTTGGGATGTGCGGGGTAACCTCAGACCTACCCCGAGCCTGAATCCTCTAAGCCTCTGGCATGGAGCTTGACCAAAATTATGTTCCCAACTCCCTCACCACAGGACCAATGTCTAATTCCTCATAGCTGAATTCATATGTCCTTTCCCTTCAATCATTCTCTTATTGCTTTACTTATTCACTCTCTCAACATTTACTGAGGTGCTGTAAGGAATATAGTGCCCTGCCCTCAAGGAACATAATGCCTTATCAAGGATATATCCACCTTAATAAGTTTAGAGATAAATTAGGTGTGTGGCATCACTTCTAACTTGGGTGATTGAACTGGTCAGTAGAAGAGAAGAAACGTCAGTCTGCATAAATAAGATCCAAGATTCACAATGCTATATGGTATACCAGTTAAGAGCTTAGACTCTGAGATCAGACTGCTCAGATATTGCAAGTAAGAGAATAGACTGAGGCTAAAGTGGGTTCAAATCTAGTATTTACTAGCTACATTTCCTTGGCAGATTATTAAACTTCTCTGTTCCTTAGTTCCCTCATTTGTAAAATGGGGCTAAATAATGATATCTATATCATAGGATTATATTAAGACTAGATGAGCCAATTCAAAGGAAACTCTTAGAACAGTGATTGGCACGAACTAATCACCAAATTTTACTACTATATGATTTAGAGACAGAAACCTTGGGTTTCAGTCTATCGTTCACTAGCTATGCGTTCTAGGGTAAATAAGCCTCGCTCTGACTACTTTTCTACCTGACAAAGTGCTTGGGAGGATCGAGTATGATAATCTATAAGGGCATTGACAAACTGGGTGGGGGACTATTGTTGCTATTGAGTTAAACTTTGGCAGATAGTGAAGTTTTAATACGAAAGTTGCAATTAGCTTAGCACATACACATATGCCAGGAGCCAGGCTACATACCTATACTGGAAGCAGAGGAGGCAGATATTCTTCCTTCTAGTTCCTTGGCTCCTAGAGGGCACGCACTTGGTCAAGCTGATATCTTTGCTCAGGACTTTGAATTTTGAGGGATTCTCAGAAAGACAGATGTGAGTCAGGGGTACAGGGATAGTGCAGTGACACAGTAGTATTAACAGTGACATTTTAGCTAGACTGACTCTGAGGTGTAAACTAGTTGGGGGTCACCCTGCGCAGTCTCCCCTGGTCTTTCATCATTTTCTCAGCTGGATAGCCAGCTTTACTCTTCATTCAAGGAGCCACCTACTGCCCTTTCAGCAAATCCCTCTTCTGCACAGAACTACAGCTGGTTTCTGTGGATAGCAGTAGGGAGCACTGAATAATACTTTGTATTCCTCCAAACACTTTGATATTATATTTAACCCTGTTTACTGATGAGGAAACTGACTGGGGAGGGGCATAACTTGCCCAATAGCACACCAATAGTAAATGAGAGCATAGAGACTTTGGGAACCTGTGTGTAGATTTCAACCAAGTGTGTGTGATACCCATTCCCCCCCTTCCCCCAACCCTCTCCCATCTCCTTCCTCCCCATCTCCTCTCTCTTCCCTCCTTCTTCCTTCCTCTCCTTTATCTTATTGGCTTGCTTATTATTGCTTTAGCTTCCTATTCCCTCCTTCCTTCATGCATTCAACAAAAATTTTATCCCTATTGTGTGCCAAGACCTAAGCTAGGTGTTGAAAGTACAATAGATAGATGAATAAGATACAGGCCCCACCCTTTAAATAGCTCAGATGCTTGTGCAGAAGCTATTCAATGGTAGAAATGAGACAAAGATATAATGAGGACCTAGCGGACTGCCTCATCCAGATTGGAAACAAGACAGAAGACAGAAAATTCCCTGGAGGAAGGACCATCTGAGTTATCCTCACAGAGGTCAAGTGTGGGAAAGGCTAGGAAGAAGATACTGCAAGCAGAGGAGGTCAGCATAGGCAAAAGAATGGAAGTAGGAAAGAGCATATCGTGGGGAAGGAATGCATAAGGTGGTCATACTGGGATGTAAAATGAAATACATGTCATGGCAGCAAATGAGCTGGAGCAGAAGGAAGAGCCTGGACCTTTATGTCACTTCAGGAGCTAAGTCATTATCCAACATACAATACAAGGTCACTGAAAGATCTGAGACAGTGCAGAAGAATGGTCATGTATGTTTTTAGGAACACGGGTCACAGTATCGGCATTGTGAGGGTGGGTCATAGAAGGAAAGACCAGAAAAGGGGAAGCCAATTGGGAGGCTCTTGCTGCCATCCAGCTGAGAGAAGATGGTGGCTTAAATGGGTTAGTGGAGATGGAAGGAGAAGATCAAATTAGGAAAAAATTAGGAGGTAAAATATTCAGGACTTTGTGATTGATTGGATATAGATGATATGTATGAAGGAGACACCAACAATGACACCCAGATCTCTAGCTTGGGGAGCTATGTAGATGGTGATAATAGCAGGAATAAAATATTAGTAAGAGGAGTGGTGTCATCAACTACAACAGAGAATTCAGGAATCAGTGCTAGTTTAGTGAAAAATGGAGAACTCCCCATTTCAACATGTTGAATTGAAGCCACCTATGGCGCATACAAGGGGTAATGCCTAGCAGACATTTTTAATCATTTGAAACTCTGGGGAAGGTCTGCACTGAAGATTTAGGGATTTAGATTTGAGAGTCTACTGGAGATATCAGTGGTAGCCTGCCACTATCACAGGATTCCTAAGAGAATTGCTGACCCAATGACTGCTGTCTAAGCAGCCGTGGTTTGTTTTCCCTGTTCCATTCTGCCTCCTCCCTCTTCCTGCCTCCTCCCTCTTCCTGCCTCGGTTTTAACCAATGAGATCAGGTAGGTTCCTATCTCCAGTGTAACCAGTCTGTAAGCCGGAGCAGGTCTGATGGAAAGCGATGCACTGGTCTGATGGTTAATCTTGGTTGTCCACTTGATTGGATTGAGAAATGCCTAAGAAATTAGTAAAGCACACTTCTACGTGTGTCTGTGAGCATTTCCAGCGACAATTGGCACATAGGAAAACAAATGGATGGGGAAGACCTGCCCTGAATGTGGATGGCACTATCCAATAGGCTGGGGGTGCAGATAAAACAAAAGAAAAAGGAGGAAGCCTGGTAGCATAAGCTCTCTGGCTCTTTCCCTGCCCCTCTGCTTCCCGGCTGCCATGAAGTCTGCAGCTTTCCTCCTCCACGCCTTACACCACAATACGCGTGTCTTACCACACGACTAGAAGCAGTAGAGCCAGCTGACCACATTGTGAAGTTCGAAACTGTGAGCCAAAATAAACCTTTCCTCCTCTAAACTATTTATGTCCAATATTTTGTCACAGTGACGAAAAGCTGACTAACACAGCTAGGCTAATTAGAATACCTCTCTCAGGATTTTGAACTAAGAACTATGGAGTTACCACTTTACTTACCACTAGGAGTCAAAGTTGGAAGATTGTTGAAAATTGGGGACCAGCTGAGGCCATTTGAAGCTGAAGTAAGAAGGGGAGCGAAACCATGGGAAGTCAGAGTGTGCTGGGTGGTAGAAAAGGAAGAATGAAAAGAAACTGGAGAAAAGATGCAAAAACAAAAAAAAAAGGTTAAGTAAGTTTGGCTGAGAGAAAGACAGAGGAACATTCCCTTTCCCGAAGTAGCTTCACTACCTCACTGAGTTGCTGCCTCAGTCTGTACAGCTTCAAACTGAAGCCAGGCCTTCTGAGATCATTTGAGTGAGGCTATTTTCTCTTTCAAATGAAAGAGGAGTCACCAGCACGGGATCCCTCTGGAGAAACAAGGTCAAGATAAAAGCAGCAGCAACAACAGTGGAGAATACTAACAGTGAAGGGATAAGTGAAGGAAGAGGAGCCCACTGAGAAGGCTGCACACAAGGGACTGCCAGAATAACGGGGGCCATCGGAGCTGAGAGATCTTGGATTTTTTCTTCAAAGAGGGAGTGATCAGAATTGTCAAAAACTGCAGAGAGATCTGATAAAGACTGAGCAGTGCCCACTGGCTCAACAATTAATAGGTAACTGGTGATTTTAGTGAGACTATTTAGAGCATGATAGGAAAGAAACGACCCAGACTACGGTGGCTGGAAAAGTGAATGGAAGAATGTGGAATACTCTTCTGAGAATATTTGATGAGGAAGAGAGGAAAAGAGACTTGAGAGGGCACCAAGAGCCAAAAAGGTTTTGCTTTCCTTTGTTGGTTTGGTTTTTTTATTTCTACTTTTATATATCGCTTCTTGGCCTTTTGGCTAAGATCAAGTGTATTTCTACCTTTATAAGAGAGGTTTGAATTTTTTGGCTTAGAAGAAGAATACAGTTAAGAGAGAGAGATAATTGTCTGACTGACAAAGTTCCCCACCAATAGGAGAAGGGGCTAGGTCCAAGCCTGGGTAAAGGTGTTGGACGTAAACAGGAAGAGAGGACCTCACTCCTTGAAAGTGGAGGAGAAAAGCGGAAGGAAGAGTGTGGGTGGCCATGAGATTGTAGTTAGTAGGAGCAGGACATTAGAAAGATATATACTGATGGCCTCAATTTTCTCAATGAAGTAAGAGGCAAAGTTTTTTTGTTTTTGTTTTTTGCCAAGAGTGAAGAAAGTACGGTAAAGAAGATGGACTCTGAGGAGAAAAATGAAAAGTTTGGGAAGGTCATTGAGGGGAGCGTGAGAGGGACAAGACCAAGGACAAGTGAAAGGATCAGTGAGTGGGGCTGTAGGCCTAGCCGAAGTTGGAGAATGGAAACTTATAAGGCCCGCAGTCTCCAGAGTTGTGCTGGAGATGCCCCTGGTAGTGCTTAGCTGTTCAAATGCAGAAGTAGAAAAAGTAATGTTGTGCTATTCCACAACTGGGGTTTGTTTGGGTGGGTGTGGCAGAAGGATGGGGTGCTAGCAAATGGGAAAAGTTGAGGGAGAGGTTCAGACGCTCAGCCATGAGGTCCTGCTCGGCAGGGAAGGAAGACAGACCAGAAAAGGGCTAACAGGTGAAAAGATTGGAGGACTCATGAGACTGAAGGTGTGTGTGATGAAAGAACAGGTGTTAGCAGGCTGAGAGGTCTGAAACAGCCCAGCATGTTCCCAGAAGTGTTTGGAATTATCTCTGCTAGATCATGGGATACTAGTAAATACTCACAAAGTGAAGAGGCCTGGGATATAAGGGTGTGTCTCGTGTGTCACTACTTCAGTTGGATGTTAGGCACATTAGCACAGGACCTGTAACGCCAGCTACTAGGAAGGCTAGGGCAGGAGGGTCACAAGATAGAGGCCAGCCTGGGAAATTTAGTGAAGGCCCTGTCTCAAAATAAAATCAAAAGTTCTGGCATGTGTAGCTCAGTGGTACAGTGCTTGTCTAGCACGAGCAAACCCCTGGGCTCAATCCCCAGCAATGAAAAAAGAAAGAGTTGGATGTTGCAGAAGAGGCAGAAGCAAGACAAGCTTACAGAGGCAACTGTACAAAGTAGATTATGGAAAGAAATACATGGACCTCTGGAACCCTGCTGGTTCTTTCCCTGAATTCTTGTACTCTCTTCTGATGATTTCTAAGGTTACTTTCGAGTTTAAGTCAGTGATGCAAGTTCTCCCCTCCTTCTCCCTATATAAAATCTCACCAGCAGGAAATTTCTTTTTTTTTTTCCTTTTCTTGGGGGGTGCCGGGAATGAGATGGCATCTCCTCATGGTTTTGGTTTGCATTTTCCTGATGATCATTTTTCATATACCTGTTGGCCTTTTGTATGTATTCTTTTGTTGGGTGGGGGGTGCTGGGGATTGAACTCAGGGCCTTGCGCTAGGTTGGGGCTCTACCACTTGAACTAAATCCCCAACCCCAAGGTTAATTCTTAACCCAAGAGGTGGCCTCTGTTCTTGCATAGTCAAAAGAGCCCCAAATTTAGAGTCTGCAATCTCGGATTCTAGTCCCTGGTCTATCAGCTGTACACATCTCCCCCTCTCAGGGCTTCTTGCTCCTCATCTATAAGGAGGGGGAAGTGTTGCCAGGTCTGACTATTTGCTAAGGTTGCTGTGCGAGTGAAATGAAAATAGTAATGTCACTGTGCCCTGCAAAGTTAAAAGTGTGTGGTGAACAGAATGGATATTTATTACTAAGGTTTGGCCAGCTTTGCCTTGTGTCCTTTCTTCTACATCCTGGGATCGCAGAGTCTACCACCTGCATCCTTCCCTCATGCCCAGTCCTCACGTGCTGTGAGCTCTCCAGAGGTAGGCCTTGGGGGAAGCCGGAGGTACAGCCTCAGCAGCTCTGTCTCACATGATGAGCTGAGAAATCAAAGGCTCTTTCTTTGCCAAGGAAAGGGTTTTCTTTGCTTTCTCCCTCCTCTCCAATAAATCTGTCTGCCTCTGCCATTCCATGACAAGGCTGATTGGCCTTGTCCTTGGGACGTGCCAGCTCAGCATGGGGGAGAGAAATACTGCAAGACCCGAGGCCTTCCTTTTCAATACATGTTGAATTCATTGCTGCAAAGACTTGGATAAGCAAAACACTAAGCTCAGAAGGACTGGGCTTTCTGGAGAGAGAGATTCCAACAGCTTTTAAAGAAAATGTCAAACTGTTAAGGGTTCAGGCTTCAAGCATCTCAACGCTTTGTGAGGTTTTGGAGTGAATTTCTCATGGATTCTTAATGCTTGAGTTATTTAGAATTGAAAATAACTGATTGGGTAGCCAATCTGATAAACACAACACAACCTGAGTCAGCTCTGCAAGAAAGATGAATCTATTGCTCATTGCTTCATAGCTTCTTCCCTGCCAAACTTTTTAAGTGAGTTACTAATTAATCAATCAATAAACACAAATTAGCAAATTAGGCTCCAACTATGTGCTCAGCTCTGTGGGTGGTACTATGAAGATCATATCAAAACGAACCAAAAAGACAAAATATATATTTCATACTATTATGGGTTGAATTCTTCATTCTTCAAATTCATAGACTGAAGTCCCAACTCAGGATTTATAGAGCCTTTCAGAAGCTAAAAATGGGGTCAAAGAGGGAGTCCCTAATCCCATATGGATTGTATACTTACAAGAAAACATTAGGGCACAGATGGAAGAGTCACCAGACACATGCGTGCATGCGCACAGAGACAGCCACATGAAGACGCAAGGAGCCAAAGCCAAGGAGAAAGGTCTTGGAAGACACTCATCATGGTCTAGGGATGTAGCCCAGTGGTAGTGAGATTGCCTCACATCTGTGAGGTCCTGGATTCAATCCCCAGGACCGCAGAGAGAAGGAAGAAAAGGAGGAGGGAGGGAGGGAGGGAGAGAGAGAGAGAGAGCGACCTACCCTATGGACACTCTGATCTCAGACATCTAGCTTCCAGAACTGTAAGAAAATATATTTCTCCCGTTTAAGCCATCCTTCTGTGGTAGTTTGTTATAGCGACCCCAGCAAACTGATACACACACTTTTGTGGAGCTTGTAGTAAGATTAAAAACAAACAAACAAACGAGCAAACAAAAAAAAAAAACATGTAACACATCCCTGGTGTTGGTAATATCTACAAGAGTGTGTAGATGTAGCCTTTTCCCAGGAAATCTTTTTTATCACCAGTCACAATTAAAATGAGCTCAGAGGATATAAAAAATTCCTTGACTTTTTTCTAAAACTTCACATCCACTGCCAGGCCACACACAGGGTACCTAGGAGTGTGGGATCCTTCTCTCCGTAGTTTCTCCCCTTGCCTGAATATCTCTGGTTCTTTTACTAGCCTGCTTCTCAGCCCCGGGTTCGCTCCAGGCTCTGTTGGAGATCCGAAGGTCTTGTGTCCATGCACCAATCACTGAGCTTAAAAAATAGAGCGCTTGTCTACATATCCTTACTCACCACGTTCTCCCCTTCCAAAAAGTGACAAGCACTCTACTGATTTTTACATTAACCGCTCTTTTATTTTCTTTATCATTTGCTACATATAATTGTGTCTTTGAACCCAAAAACTGTATATCTTATTTAGCTCATTTAGTGACTTTGTTTAATGGTATGATGTTGTGCTGTTTATCTTCTTCAGCAACTTTTTAACACAGTATTATTTTTTGAGATTCATTCATATTGATGCAGTTAACTGTAGTTTACTTATTTTCACAGCTATGCAGTATTCCATTACAGGAATATACCACAATTTATTTATCCATTCTCCTCTTCGTGGTCATTTGGGTTGTTTCTGGCTTTTGTTTTGTTTTCGTTATTATAAATGATACTGCCATAGAAATTCTTATGTATGTCTCTTGACTCATACAAATCTTTATTTTTATCCAGCTCCCTAGATTGAATCTGATGTAAGTGGTCCAAGAAACAGTGTTTTTGGTCCTTCACATTCTTCAGAATAAACCTCTCTTGCTGATATTGACTTTATCTTGAAACATGACTACTCCAATGCTTCATTTCAGAGAAGGGAAAAAAACCTCTGAATCTTTACTAGCAGTAAAGGGGTAATGTGTGAGGATAAAGGGCAGAGTGCGGAGAATGGGAAGAAATTTCCATATGTCACATATACTACCCTAGGGAAGAAGACCATATGTTCTAAGTGTCCGACTATGTGGTACAGATTAGGAATGTATGGATTCTTATGCACAGATATTCAGAGGCAAAAATCAACTCTAGTCGTATTATAGGTGTCAACTTATTCAATGATTAAAAACTCAAGATAGATTGAGATAATTAGAAAAGACTTCCTAAAGGAAGTGGGACATGAGCTGAGTCTTGAATGACAGACAAGCTGGAAATCAGGACAAGAAATGGGGAAGATATCAGCAGATCGCTAGTTTGCTAAAGAAAAGGAGAGCTGGAGGAACTACAAGGCAAATCAGAGATGTGAAAGGCCAGACTGGGGTGGGAGTGGGGGCCCGGTTCAGTCTTAGGAAAGTACTGATACCCAGAGAGGTCCTATCTAGAGAATGGAGAAGGAGGGCGCAGCTCTGGAAGTGAAGGATGGAGATCATGAGAATATCAAAACCAGGGTTCTTTGTAGAAAATAAAGCATGAAAATAAAGTTCAACCTGTGGGTGGCCATAGGTCGAGCACCCAGGAGAACGAGATGGTCAGAAATAAGAAAAATGAGAGGGGAGTAAGAGGACAGGGCTGCTCACAGGCGTCAGAGATTTCCTGCTCTGTTAGATGTTAAGAGTCCTAGAATTCTCTCTCTTCCACATACAACCCCCTACCATCTATCTCAAATCTCAGCTGATCGCACCTCACCTCTAAGAGAAACTAATTAAATGGAAACTAGCTCACCATCCTACAACACATTTACTCACCTGCTGACATCTGTCTCCTTGCCTTCCTCTGTGTGTGTGTGTGTGTGTGTGTGTGTGTGTGTGTGTCTGTGTGTGTGTGTGTGTTACTCAGACCTACCCCAGGGGCACTCTACCTCAGCTCTTTTTTTTTAATTTTTCATTTTGAGACAGGATCTTGCTAAGTTTTCCAAGTGGGACTCGAACTTGCAGTCCTCCTACTTCAGCCTCCCTGAGTGCTGCGATTACAGGCGTGCACCACCATGCCCAGCTTCCCTGCCTTCCATTATATTGGACGAATTGTCTCTTGTTAAAAGCCATTCCTAGCCTGGTATGATGGCCCACACCTGTAATTCCAGCACTCTGGGAGGCTGAAGCAGGAGGTGCACAAGTTCAAGCCCAGCCTGGGAAATTTAACAATTTAGCAAGACCTGGCTCAAAATAAAAAATAAAAAGAAAATGTCTGGGAATGTAGCTCAGTGCAGAGGCCCTGGGTTTAATCACAGTACCACAAAAACATCATTCTTTCCACTTATTCACTGGATTCCATTTGAATCAGTTAGGATTAGGTTCATCTGATATCAACTGAGGTTCAAAACAATAGTGTCTTTTAAAACAGGGTTTATTTCTCTCACAGACACACACACACAAATATCTGGAGTTAATACAGTGACCCTGTTCTACAAAGTCTTCAGAAAGCCAGGTCTCCTCAACTCACCATATCCCTTGAGTGTGGCCCTTGTCCTCAAGGTCCAAGACGGCAGCTGGGGTTCTAGCCATCACATCTAAATTTTGGGGAGCAAGGTAGAGAAAAGGGACAAAACGAAGGGAAAAGGGTATGTGACAGCTGTCATTCAAAAAGTGCCACAAGGGCTGTCATGACACTTCTACCTGCATCTTACTGGCCAGAAATAACTACAAGGCTACATCTATCAGCAAGAAAGACTAGGAAATATAATCTTTTAATGGGCCAAGATGTCAGCTATGAATTGGGAATGTTATTACTGCAGAAGAAGACAATACGGATATTAGGAGATAGCTAGCAGTCTTTGCTACACTGTCACTTCTTCCCTTCTTAAGAACTTTTACCCTCTTTACTACATGATTCATTTTTATTAGGATATATTTGAAATACGTAAGAATTACATTCATCTTGGGCAATTGGTATTCATGCATATTGCATCTTGATCATTTTTCCAACCCCCTTCCCCTCCCACACCCTCCCCTTTCCTTTCTTCCCCAGATCTCCATCCCATCTGCCTAGAGTCTACTTCCCTGTTTCCTATCACATCTCTATTATTTTGCTCTTTAAATTATTTGTAGTTTGGATTTCTCATATTGAAGAAACCATACAATATTTAACCATCCATGTGTGATTTATTTCACTGAGCATTATAGTCTCAAGAGCTATCTTTAAAAAAAATCCACCTATTTTCATACAAATGAGTCAAATGTATTCTTTATGGCTAAGTAGTACTCCATTGTGTATATATGCCACATTTTGTTTATCCATTCATCTGTCGATGAGCATATATGCTGTTTCCATAATGTGCTTATTATGAATTGTGCTGCTATAAATAAGGGTATGTAGGTATCACTGTAATATGATGACTTTAAGTCTTTCAGGAAGATACTCAAAAGAGGTATTGCAGGGCATTTTTACATTCTTGAGGAATCTCCATACTGATTTCCATAGTAGTTGCATTAGCTGATATTCTCACTAACAGTGTAGAAGGGTTCCTTTGCTCCCACAGCCTCCCCAGCATTCATTGTGTTTTGAGTGCTTGATGACAGCCATTCTTCTGGAGTAAGACGGAATTTCAGTGTTGTCTTGATTTTCATTTCTCTAATGGTGAAAGATGCTGAACATTTTTTCATGTATTTATTGTCCATTTGTACTTCTTCTGAGAAGTGTGTATTCATTTGAATTGCCTACATTTTGATTGGGTCTTTTATTTGGAGGGGTCTAATTTTTGAGTACTTTATATATTCTAGACATTAGTCTTCTGTCTGAGGAATAGCTGGTAAAATGTTTTCTCCTTCTGTAGGTTGTCTCTTCACTCTGTTGGTTGTTTCCTTTGTGGTACAGGAGGTTTTTAATTTGATACAATCCAATTTGTTAATTCTTGGTGTTATATCTTTTGCAATTAGAGTTCTGTTCAGAAGTCCTGGCCTGTGCCTATCTATGTCTTTAAGAGTTTTACTAAACTTTCCCTCCAGCAGACTTAGTGTTTCTGTTTTCATATCTAGGTCTTTCATCCATTTTGATTTGATTTCAGTACAGGGTGAGAGATATGAGTCCAGATTCATTCTTCTGTACATGGCCAGTTCTCCCAGCACCATTCACTGAAGAGGCTATCTTTTCTCCGGTGTGTGTCATTGGTCCCTTCGTCAAAAATCAGATGGCGAAAGGTACATTGAGTTGTTTTCTGGTCCTCTATTCCATTCCCTTGTTCAACATGTCTTTTTGTGCCAGTACCATGCTGCCTTTGTTAGTATAGCTTTGCAGTGTAACTGGACATCCAGGATTGTAATTTCTCTGGTTTTGTTCTTTTTTTAGTACTGCTTCAGCTATTCTGCATCTCTTCTGGTTCCATATGAAGTTTAGGAATTTTTTCTACTCATTTGAAGAATACTGTTGATATTTTAATTGGAATTGCATTAAATCTACATATCATTTAAATAATATGACTATTCTGACAATATTGCTTCTTCCTACTCAGGAACAGGGGAGAGATGTTTTTCCATTTTTCTCATGTCCTTTACGATCTCTTTTTTCAGAGCATTATAGTTTTCATTTTAGAGGTCTTTCATTTCCATAGTTAGGTTAATTTCTTGGTATTTAATTTTTTGAAGCTATCGTGAATGGAACGGTTTTCTTGACTTCTTTCTCAGTGGGTTCATTGTTGAACAGAAATGCTGTATTTATGTGTGCTGATTTAATATCATGCTCCTCTGCTGAATTTGTTAGTTCTAAGAGTTTTTCTGGTAGATTATTTTGGGTCTTCTAAGTAAAGGATTATGTCTTCTGTAAATAAGGATAATTTGATTTCTTTCTTTCCTATTCAAATCCTTTTATTTCTTTCTCTTGCCTGATTGTTCTGGCTCAAGTTTCAAGCACTATATATATTGAATAAAGGTGGTTAGCGTGGACATCGTTTTCTTGTTTCTGATTTTAGAGGCAATTCTTTAACTGTTTCCCCACTTAGTATGATGTTGGTGTGGGTTTATCGTAAATGGCTTTTTATTGCTTTAAGGCAAGGTCTTTCTGTACTATTTTTATCAGGTTTTTTTTTTTTCATCATGAATGGATGGTGGATTTTGCCAAAGGATTTTTCTGCATCTATTGGGATGGTCATGTGATTTTTATCCTTACCTCTGTTTATGTGGTGCATTAAATTTATTGCACCCCCTTGCATCCCTGAGATGAAATCAACTTGGTCATGCTATATGATCTTTCTAATGATTACTTGATTCTGTTTATAAGTTGAGGATTTTTGCGTCTGTGCTGTGTTTATTAAGAAAATTGGCCTGTAGCTTTCTTTTCTTTTTTTCTTTCTCTGTCTCTCTCTCTCTCTCTCTCTCTCTCTCTCTCTCTTTATTTTGTTTTGCTGCTATTGTTGTTGTTGTTGACTCCTTGTCTGGTTTTGATATCAGGATAATGCTAAGGTCAATGAATGAGTTTGGCAATGTTTCTTCCATTTCAAATTCATGGAAGAGTTTGAGGAATATTGGTGTTAGTCTTCCCTGATGTTCTGGTAAGATTCAGCAGTGAATTCATTGAGGCCTGGGCTTTTCTTAGTTTGTAATGTTTTGTTAGTGCCTCTATTTGATTGCTTATTATTGGTCTGTTCAAGGTTTTTATATCCTTTTGTTTCAAGATTGTTAATTCAGATATGTCTAGGAATTTCTCCATTTCTTCAGGTTCTACAATTTATTGGAATATAAGTTTTCAAAGTATTTTCCTATAATTTCTGGATTTTGGCCACCTTTTTCTAATTGTACTGGCATGAATCTTGTCTTTCCTTCTCTTGCTAAATTTAGCTAAGGGTTTATTAATCTCGTTTTTATCCTTTCAAACAAAACAGCTCTGATTCATCGATCCTTTGTATTGCTTTTTAGTCTTAATTTCATTAATTTCCACTCCGATCTGTGAATATGAGGTAGTAAACAGGGTGTCAGTAAATGAGAATAGTGAGGAAGAATACAGGATAAATGGTGTAAACATCAAAGAAGGAAGAAAGGATGTTGAATGTGTAAAAGCCGCACTACGAAAATCCTAGAGCTCTCTTGCTCTCAGGCTGTGAAAGAATGAGTCTATGAGAAGAGGGCTCGGGGGAAATGTTTTAGTTTAGACTGTCACAAAGGCAGACTCTGGGATAAGAGATTCCAGTGTAAGTAGTTTGTTTGGAGGTGGTGATGACAGGAAATACCCATGAAGCAGCCAGAGAGCGACACAAGAGAGGGAAGAAAGCCAATAAAGGGCTGTGTTACAAAGCAAGTTACCACTGTGGGTAACTGGAGCTTAGTCATGCTGGGGGATCCTAGGAAGTTGGTAGAACTTTCACCTTGGAGTTATTGCACCTGAGGGATAACCCACTCCTGTTAGTCACTGATTCAGAGCTGCTCTGAGGAATTTGTCAATCTCCTCTAACCTCTGGCTTCCCATATGTGCAGGCACAGAGGGTTCTGGAAGCCAGAGAAAAGCTTACAGACAAAGAGGCTTAGGAGCTGGTATCGGAAGGCAAATTGGCACAGACAGAAGTGGTAAGGGCCAAAGGGTTATAGGTAAAATACCAACACTGTTTGCAATGTACAAAGAAGCAGCCAGAATCAGCCAGGGCAAAGTTTACAAACCATTCTCAAAAGAGGGTAAGGATGAAAGGTGTAATTTAGTTTAGAATGAGAATTTAAAAATAATTGTATTGACTGGCAATTAGACTTTACCAGGTGGGGGATTTAGACAGATACTGGTCCCAATTGATACCTTTCCAGGCTGGATTGAGGCCTTCCTACCCGTTCAGAAAAGGCCACAGAGGTAGTCATGGTGCTCCTCAAAGGGATCCAGGTCCTCCCTGGTCTGGACTACCTCAGTCCCTTCAGAGTGACAGTGGGCCTTCTTTTACCTCTCAAATAACTCAGTGTGGCAAAGGCTTTAAGAATAAAGTACCATCTCCATTCTACGTGGAGACCCCAGTCCTCTGGAAAGGTTGAGAGAGCCAACCAGACCTAAAGCAAGCTAAAGCAAGTACTGGCAAAACTTTGCCAAGAGAATCTGAGTTCTGGCTCCATTACTGCCAGTATCCTCCATGAGGGTTCAAAACGCCCCCCAAACTGGGCCAAGTACAAGTCCATTTGAGATGTTATATAGGGGACCGTTTCGATCTTTTCATATGATAGGAGATCCAAAGACTATGAGACTGTTTTAATATCGTATTAATCTGAGCCAAGTACAGCAGGCTATCCAACTGTATGGGGACAGAGTCCTGCCAGCTCCTGGCCCAGGGGGACCACCTAGTGTCCACCCTGGAGACCGAGTGCTCCTGAAGACTTGGAAAGAAGGAACTCCCGTGGGACAATTAAAACCAGAATGGAAGGGCCCCTTTTCAGTGATTTCTGCCACACCCCCTGCAGTAAAGGTGGCAGAGATGTATAACTGAATTCACCTTTCTAGGAGAAAGCCAGCCCCATCTGAACTGTCTGAAGAAAAACGACCATCAGAAAGGGAAAAGCTACTCTTGTGAACCTCTGGAAGACCTGAGATTTCTCTTCAAAAAGCAGGACTCCAGTACTTCTCCAGGTCCAGATAAGTAAGTGGGATCTTGCTAAAGCCACAGCTCTCGGGCTCTCAATAATTTATCTGACATCCTTCTGTGATATACTCTCTCCTCCACAGAAAGCGTGGAAATCTGACCTGCTCCTCATATTTGTACATCGCCGACTTAATGGTAAAGTTACAGCTCAAGGGTCACTAATTCTTTCTCATTGTCTTCTAACAGGTTTTTTCCTTTCACCCAGCCAGTGAGCCACAACACCCCCAAGGTAGCTGGAGAGCACATATTCCCCACTAGGGAGGGACTACAGCCCCTTCCAGCAGGAAGTAGATATATGAAGACAGACACCTCCACTCTCTCAGCACCCCATAAAGAATTATGGAGATATGTGTCTCTTAAGGGAAATGAGGCGGGAAGATAGGGTGTGGCTAGAACTAGCTAGGCAAGTAGGTGTGATCTACTAATCCCAGAACACATGCGCAGAACAGTTCCCAAAGCCCTGCACATGGACTTCTCGCGAGAACTTGAGCAGGTTTTTTTTGATAGGATAACCTGGACATGACACCGGCATGGGAAATATAAAAGAAGGACAGTTGCCATTAACCATTTGCTATCATGTCTCTTCAAAGCAGCCCAGCAGACACTGTAGGATGTATTTTTTTTTCCTACTTTTTCTTGGCCCAAACTTGTTCCACAGAGCCTGTTTCTTTTCTTACCTTTAATAAAACTTTGTTATTCTGTGCACTTGTCTTGACCAATTCTTTACTCAGGGCAGAAAGAACCTAGAAATCACCTCCAGAAGGAGATTCCAGCACCCCCAAACCTGGTAACACTATTGTCCCAGGCACTGTCTGTCTCTTTAGCTAGCTCTGTCACCAAATGGAAGTGGATATTTGTAAAGTTTATCTGCTGTACTTTTATGAAGCCTTGCTGAGTTCACAGTGAGCTGTTACCATTTCTGTATTCTGTAGAATAATTTTGGTCTGGAGCAAAGTTTGATTTCTAGCACTTCTTTTCTTCCACTTGAAATGCAGTCTCAATGCAGGCTCTATGGTAAACGTTGCAATATTAATTTAAAATAATCTTTTCAAACTAGGAATCCTAACAGTGGTATCCTAAATAAGAAGGAGCTTGACTCTGCCATAGCTCAAAAACAGAGAAGCAACAAGTATTTTCCTTTACAAAAATTCCCAGGTCCAAGGAGTTGATGTCTCTTTTACACTAAGATTTTTCTGAAGTACCTGTTTGTTGGTAACTTTAATAAAGGTCACTCAAGAGTATAAGTTTTTAAGACTGCAAAAAAAATCATTGTATTAATTCTTCAGTGTGCAAATTCCATCTAATACGGTCAAATTATACTTGAATTCCCTCAATTATCCCAGAAATGTCCTTTAAGGTAGTTTTTCCAAATCAGGATTCAGTCCAAATCATGCTTTCATCTTGTTATGCCTCTTAAATCTCTTTAACAGTCTTTGTCATTTGCATTGAAAATTGAAGGTTGACCTATTGAAGAAACCAGGCCAGTTCTTCTGAAAAGTATTGTATTTTTTTGGACTATCTAGGCACTTATTTGCTGTGTTATTTATCTTGTTTCTTGGTCTCCTAAATTTTCTGGAAAGTGGACATTAGACCTAAAGGCTTAATAATTCAAGTTAAATGTCTTTGACAAAAATACACCCATGTGGCCTTCCTTCACATACTGCAGGATGTCACGAGGTACATATCTGGTTGCCCCAGACACTGTGATTGACCACTGAATCAGCATGATGGCAGCCAGATCCATTGTACACTTAAGCAGTTACGTTTTCCTCCTGATAGCCACAGAAAAGCCTTTATGCTAATTACTTTGGCACTATACCAATATTCAGCTTCCCATTAACATTTGATAATTCTTGTCTGAATCAATGAATTCATGATAGGCTTAAATATATATATATATCTGTGGTGCTGGGGATCGAACCCATGGCGGCAGGTATGCTAAAAACTTGTTCTACTGCTGGACTACATTGCCAGCCTGTGAAAACGATTTCTCAGTTCTATCACTCTGCCTATATTTACTAGCCATGTTTCACAGGACACTAGAATTTACCTTGTTCAACCAGGGCAACCTAGTACAGTCAGTAAGGACTTGGGCTTTGGAGATAAACTGTCCAAATTTGAATCCTGAATCCCCCTCTTCCTAGCTGTGTGACTAAGACCATTTAACTTCTCAGTGCCTCAGTTCCTTACCTGCAAACTGTGGTTGTCATGAGACTTAAAAGAGGTAATATTGGTAAAGCAAACAGAATAAGGCCTGGTGCATAGTAAGCGCTATGTAAGTGTTAAATAAATAAAGAGTAAAACTATGGCTATTTGATTATACTGAAATATAGTTCCTACTGGAATGGCAGGATAAATGCTTAATTCTTTCCCTTTAATTACCAATTCTCAAAGTAAGGATTTGATTTAATAGCTGCCATGAGGGGTGACAAATAAGCAGAAAGAACATTAAAAAGCTCAGGGAAAGATTTGGGAGAGAGAGGAGCTGGTGGAAAGCCCAGAACGAAGACATGTAGAGCAGTATGTGGCTGGGGGGTGGAGCTGGAGATAGATTTCCTTGCCTTTCTTCTCCATTTTACAAAGCCTTACTCAAAATCACATAGGGCCTGGGAAAAGAAAAGAAATAAGAAACAGCTCTTGTCTAAAGGATATGCGTTTGGCATTCTCACAAATCTGCAAAGGACATTAATACTTTCTCTTCATTTGCTGCTATGATAATATTATTGTTTTGTCTTCAATATAATATATAATAATAACAGAAGTTGTAAAATTCGGAACAATTGGAATATAATAGCACAGAGTCTATCTAGCCTTATCATCTTCATCTGATAAATAGAATAAAGAGGCCACACGGAGTCAGGAATCCACTTGAAAGTGTCCCTCAGCAGGTTGTTTCACAGGCAGGGTGCGGTGCTATAGGCTCCCCACACTCAGAAGGGCCCGCTTGGTTTAATATGCTCTGTTGTCTTGAAATTCTTAATATTTTTATTTCATTGGTGGATTGCAGTGCTGGGAACCCATCCCAGTGGCTCATGCACGTAGGCAAGCGCTATACTACCACTGAGCTAAACTCCCAGCCCTCTTAATGTTTTCTTTGGTGGTCCTGGGGGGTTGAACCCAGGCCTCTGCACTAAGCTACAACCCCAGTGGCCTGACCCCTTTTGAGAGGAGGTCTTGCTACATAGCTAATGCACCCAGAGTGAGCTTGAACTTGCAGTCTTCCTGTCTCGGCCTCCCAGAGTGCTAGGATTACAGGCATTCCCCTCCACGTCTGGCCTTATTAATACTTGCTGAATAGAGGACTCCGCATTTTCATTTTGCCCTGGACAAGTTATGCAGCCAGTCTTCTTTCCAGGGCCTCTCGCCCTGAGCCCAAGCCAGGCCACTCGCCCGCACACTGCAGTGCAGCAGTCCTTTGCATTTCCAAGCTCTCTTTTTTAACTCTTTTTGGGGCTGCTCTAAGCCTTACTCTTCTTCCTGGAAGCTTTCTGATTTGCTTGCCTTCCCCTCCCGGAGTTTCTTTTCTTCTTCAGAACCATTGATGAGCTGCATTGTTCTGTGGGTGGTGCCAACACCCCCCTCCATCCTCCAAGAACACACTTTCACCAAAGCTGTGAGGATTGCCTGTCTTGTCCTCTTCCCCCTCAGTCTGAGCATTCTCTGTATTGCTTGTTGCTTGTTGCTAAAATAAGACACACAGCCAAGAAAAGAAAAGAACCCGCCCAGGCTCTACCAGGGGAGCGTTTTATCAGTGTGTGGACAAGCTTAGCTCTGAGGCTCGGGGATGACTGGATAAAGGTGGGGGCTGAGTTGGAAGAGGAGACAAGGGAAAGGAGGAAGCTCTGCAGAGGCGGAGATTATCCGGTCTCTTCTCCAGCCACAGGCGCTACGTAAGGCTTTCTGCCATGCAGATGCGGGGCTTACTCCTAAGAGCTCCAGGAAAGGCCACCTCATGGGGTTTTTAATTATAAAAGAGTTAAGATATTCTGTCCATTTCCCCTTCATTTCCTGTCACCAAACACCTTTCCACAAATAATCAGTATCACTTTTCAACACACTCCATTGTGATCTTCGCGCTTTCCCAGTTGTCCCCTCTCCTGCATCTAATGTACGCTTTGTCCTGCTCGGTCTGCTGTGCCCCTATACAGCTGCATTCTCCCCTTCGGATAAGCCTCTATGTCTGTGATCATCCCTCTGGCCCTGCTTCTTTAGTTCATTCGCTTTCCTTGTCTAGAAAACAAAGAATTTCTTATTACAGATGGTGTATTTTGTTCATTTTAACTTTTTCTTTTTTCAGTAAAGAGACAATTGTATAATGGTAGAAACAGAACTGAGGGCGGCGGTGGAGGCAGTGGTGGTAGTAGTAAAAGCAGCAGCAGTAACCTTGAATGCCTTCTCCGTGCAAGGCACTGTCCGTGCACTGCTTATCCTGTGACAACTCTGCCATATGGATTTTATCGTGCCCATTTTATAGACAAAGAAACTGAGGCTCAAAAGTCAAAGAAATTTCCTTTTAAGTGAGAGAACAGAGATGCTTGTGCCATTTTTTGACACTGACGTTTAGTCACAATTGCACCAGTATCCTCTCTGTATAAAACAAAGAACTCATAGCATCTTTTTTCCACCACAGGACCACATTGTCTTGGTAGCCACAACATTCCCACTCTTGATTTAAAGTCAAACACCAAGTGCTAGGGTCCTACTTATGCACGCCCTTCTTTCTATCATGTTATATATTAGCTTCCACTAACTACTTGTTATGTAGGATGTTTCACCCGGCATCTCAGCTTGGTCCTCATCCTTCCATTCCCCGAAGCCTCTTAAAGATCTTTTTAATGTCCTTGTCCCCTATCCACCAATTTCTATTTTACAGCCCTACCTTTCCTTTGATATTTCTTTGTATACCTCGTTCCTGGCCTTCCCTTTTAGGTCCTGGCCCTTTCTTTTCCCACTACCTCTGCTTTGTCATGCCCTTTTCGCAAATCACATTTTCCCAGTACTCTGCACTCAGAGGCATGGACTCCTCCCATCAGCTTCTCAGTGTCGACAGAAGGAATTTGAAATCTGCCTCCCCCGCCCCACCCACTTGTCCTCATCTGGTATCTTGAGACACAAAAGCATTAAATTATAAATCAATTCTGCATTGATCAAGGTTGGCTACTGTCCCTACTGCTTGGCTGCTTGGGGCCTCTGAGTGCTGAAACTGTGAGTTTTCTTCTGCCCTTATTCTGCTGCTGCACAAGGCCAAGAAAGGTTTCCCCTCGACGAAGCTGCGCATCCTGTTGTCAGGGGTCAAGCACAGAAGCTGGCAGCCCAAACGTGCTCCTTTCTACTGTTCTCATTTAATGATAACTACGATCTCTAATTTGCTTCCTGTTTTATTTCCCTCCGCCTAGTACATCTTATTCTTCTCCCAAGAGCAGTCATCAAATTCTTATCCTCCACATGTACATTTTTTTCTCAGCTTCTCTCTTTATTCTGCTCACACGTCCCTTTGGTTTGACTCGCACCCCAGCCTATTTGAATTCTTCTTTTAATAGCTTTGAAAAAATTCAACAAGCATTTAGGGGGTGTCTACTATGTGCCAACTGCTGAACTAATACTAGTCCCTACCCTCAAGGAATTCGATGTTTCAATATGCTTTAAATGCTTGTGTTGCCCCAGAATGGAAGGCAGGTAGTTGGTCACCCATGTACACACGGAGGTCAGGAGAATGTGCGAAATGGCCTTTACTCCCAGTGTCAATTGCGTATTCGCACCCATATGAGTCAATAAGGCCTGTACATTTTTTTAGCCCCTCACTATGCCACTTACTCTCAGTTCCTGGGAGTGCACGAGACAGAGAGTACTCCCTCCTTCCTGCCTGCGCCCTCTCTCCCCCATGGCTTCTGAGAACTGTCTTTTCAGATGTGTGTCTCTAGACTGGGTCATTGGCCCTCCTTCCCTCCCGTCGAGCTCCAGTACTGAATGGAGATGAGGGGAACCCTCCACACCTGTGGGTAGACGGGGTAAGGGAAGAGGTCCCAACCAAAGACTCGCTTCAGTGCAGAATACACGTGAGAGAGCCGACGTTCCACACCACAGATACTGACATTCTCTTAGCGTGCCTTGATGTCAACAGACTCTCTGTCCCTTTCCTGCTTTGATTTGTAATAACAAAACCCCTTCCTATTATTATATCTTGACATTTTCCTGACCCTTTTTGGGGAAATAATGGAAAAGAGAAAAGAAATACATTTGGCCTCCCTCACCTATGGGAAGTGTGGTACATCCTGCATGGGTGTGGCGAGGACACTCTTGGCCTCCCAGGGTCCCCTTGTCAGCCCAACACTTCGCCTTTCTTTCTTTAATGTATATTTTCTTTTTCTTGGGTCACATCTCCATTTCGATGTCCAATAGGCATCTCAAGATCAACAGATTGCAAATGGAACTTGTGAGGTCTCCAGTCCCCAGATCTGTGACTCTTTACCCTCTCAGTGAATATCATCCTGATTCACCTGGATGCCCAGACCAAAGCACTTGGAGTTACCTATCAACCTGTCTCACATTCCACATTCAGTCCATAAACAAATTCTATTACACTCGACTGGCTTCACCTTTAAAAATCTAAATTTATATGTTAGAACTGAATCTGCCTGTTTTTCACTGTTTTCCACTGTTCCCACCCTAGTTGACAGCCCCATTCTTTTTTGCTTGGACTAATGCAATGGTCTCCTGGTCTCCTGCTTCCATTCATATCCCCTATAGTCAGTTGTCTATATAGCATCTAGAAGGAGGCCCTTGAAAGGTAAATCTGATACTGCCACTCTGTTAGTCAGATAGACGTTAGTAGGCTTGAGGGACAGATGGGGAGTAGGGGTGTCCAAAATAGCACTTGTTGCCAGTTAAGTAAAGAAACAAAGATATCAATGTATAATATATTTATAATCATTTGTTGGGTCTCAGACCTTAAAGAATCCCACAGAGCACAATGACATTTTAAGGTCACACATTGTGCATAGTCCTTCTGATACTCGGCCATCTAGTTCCAAAAAAGGTATACTGCATTCCTGACTGCCAGAGACTATAGCCCAATGCTATCAAGAAAGAAAATATTCTTTAAAGACCCTCCCACCTTGGGCTAGGCCTGGTTTAAATTAAGAACTTATCTTTCATAAGTTTCTTACATGATTAAAGCCCCTGAGGAAACAATGGCCATCTAAAAGGACAGAAAGACATTTTGCAACTCCAAAGTAACTTTTAAGTAAAATTTTGATAAAGACCATCAATATGACAGTTCTCTGGACCTCCAGAATAACTCTTGAGTGTATAAAAATGTATACAAACTCACACTTGGGGTCATGCCTTCATGTCACTGCCTGCCTTCTTGCTTGAAGGCATAACTCTTTTCTGTATCTCCTTTAAAATAAATTCTATCTGTAATTCTACAGGGGCCTCTGTGTATCTTGACTGAATTGTTTTATCAAGGGCGCAAAGAACCAAGGACCAAGGAGGTGAGAGGTCTAGGCTTTGCTGTATCAGAACCCAGCTTCCCAGTGACAAGTCCCTGGATCAAAATACTCTAATGACTTTCAACCACAATTAGAAAAAAGTACAAAATTCTTAGCCCGATCTCCAAGGCCTTCTGCAGTTTGACCCTTGGCTACCTGTCTGGCCTAATTTTCTACTATTCTTCCTTTAGCTCACCTCATTTCACTGACCTCCTTTGCTGTTTCAAACATGCCAAATACCTCCAAGCCTTCGCAGTCCTGTCCCTTTACCTTATCATGCCTCCCCAGATAGCCACATGATTTCACGTCCTTAAAGTCAGTGTATTCCACTGAAAGCTTTCCCAGAGCACACTGCCTAAAACAGCACCCCAAGGCCCATTACCTTCTGTCGTCTTAATCTCTATTTTTCTATATAAAATTTATAAAATTATACAAAATATATAATCACTTGTTTGTAATCTATTTCTCATTAGAATGAAAGTTTCATGAGGGCAGAAATGTTGCCTGTTTTATTCACTTCTATATTCTCAGCTTCTAGAACTGTGTTTGGCACATAGCGATATTACTGGATGGGGACAAATGAGATCCCCCAAAATGGAGATGGGTACTTCACTCACCTTCCACAGAGTAGGTTCATTGACTCTCATCACAGAAAAGCGTTTCAGAATG